>JBAGKK010502530.1:0-14668 GCA_037177015.1 Euceroptres primus | reverse complement strand
GTTGTTCGATCATTTTTCTTGAAACGAAAGAAATTCATATTTCAGTAAATGATAAGCAAATTATAATAAATAATTTTTCATGATAATTACTGTCTTTGTTCCAAAATATTTCAAACTACCAATAAAATTTTTTGTATTTTGTTTGCTTGTATCATTCTTATTAGAAAAATTTAGAACGTCTACGATAACGATCTATTTTTGGCATAACTGAAAAAAATTTTATTCCTAACTTTCATCTATTTCAATAATATTTTTCCAGGGATTCACATTGTGAGTTTATTGAAAAAGAAAAATATCCTGTGAGAAACTATGAAGTTGTGTTATTGCTCTCAGTATGCCCTAACCCAAGTGAACAATATTTTTTCGGACAGTGCCAAGAGTGTCAAAAAATGAAAATCTTTGAGGATCTGGTTTGTGAAGTATTTCAAAAATACAAAATTGATAAAATCAATTACAAAAACTGGGTTTTTACAACCTAAAACAGCTTTAGTAACTGTGCAAGTTTCTACCAAGGAATTCATTCAAAATGTTTGTAAATCTGGTAAAGAATTTCTTACGAACTCATTTATTTCAAATTAGCAAGCAAATTGTTACAAAACAATAAAAAAAAAATATGCAGATCGATCAATGTCTTGTTGTTTGTGATTTCGCGGAAAATTACGCATTCGTAATACAAAATGCTGTTACTGGCTTTCATTGGAACAACGATCAAGCAACTCTTTTTCCAATTGTTTTTTACTACAATGATAATGGAGAAATCAAGCATCAAACTTTTGTTTTTATTTCTGATTGTAAAAAACATGATTCCATAACAGTTTATGTATTTTTGGAATCATTCAATAAATTTCTATCAAGTGCTCATCCAAATATTCGTGAATGTATTTACTTTTCCGATGGAGCACCTCAACAATTTAAAAATGTGAAACACTTTTCAACAATTTATCACCATCAACAAGACTTCGGTCTTTCTGCAAAATGACATTTTCATGCAACGGCGCACGGAAAGGGTCCTTGCGTTGGGGCGGGAGGGGCTTTAAAGAGAAAAGCACGAAAAGCCAGCATCCAAATGACTCCAGACAAACAAATAAGTTCAGCATTAAAACTTTACTAGTTGGCTGTGAAAGATGGATGTTTTTCTAATATCAGAGTATTTTTTAAAAGCGAAAGTCATTATGAAACTGCAGCTGAATTCTTGAGAGACCGATTTGAAAACTGTAAAACTATATCAGGCACCCAAAAATTTCACTCTGTTGAACCGGAGAAAAACTATGAACTGAAAGTCAAGACTTACTCTTTGTGTCAAAAATCTCAGAACGTTAGCTTCTTCAAAACTAAATCGAGACCTTCTTTAAAACGAAAATTAGAGTAGTTTAATTGAGGGATAGGGAATTAACGAATGCGTGCATTATTCATGAACATTAATTTTCCATTTGTTATCTAAAGATACTAATAAATAACAGATTTTTACAGCAACAATTGTTTCTCTTGTTTCAATTTATCTATCCATATATCGTGTCCGTATGCTATCATCAAATGTTATGGAATTTATAGAGTATAACTTCTTTTTCTATCTGGCACGGCGGCGTGCACTCGCAGTAGACGGCGCGCATCACTCGCTCGAAGCTAACCTGATGGAAAAAAATTAGCTGTCTGATAAAAAGTGTCCAACGGTTCACTCTGAAATTTTTATGAGATATTCTAAAAACTATAACGAATATTTTAATCTTTGAAAAAACAATTTTTAAGAGGTGCATTTTCCGTAAACGCCATTTATTTAAAACAATTGAATATTATATAAAAAAATGAATAATTTTTTCATTCATCGCTATATTCAAAGTGTAGGTAATCGTTGACTTTACCTGCAAATTTTATTATTTTATAAAAAATCGTTTTCGAACTAGAAGATTTGAAAAAATCTTCAATTTCTTCTACTCCAGATTTTTAAAAAATTGTAACTTGAAAATTTTGCATATCATGTCGAAATAAAAAGATACGTGTCTTTTTTTTGTATCTAAAACGCGAAAAAGAATATTCGAGGCGGTTTTATTTTTCGGTTGTAAATATGATATGGGATAACCCATATGTATTAGTTATAGTTATATGTAGGATATTATATGCGTATGTATTTGTATTCGAGATTAGGCATTATAAGACTTGTGACCTTTCGCCGTCCACACACATTCAATACGTAAACAAAAACGTATCAATTTTGTTTTTTTTTCGAATCGGCAACACTCTTTACGAAAATGTAGATGAATACTTTGTTAAAATTTCAAAAACTACTTTAGATTTTTGATACATGAGTTCAGGAAACTGTGGACGGCAACTTTGTTAAGATTTCACAAACTGATTTCGGCACTTTGGTACATAAGTGTTACACTAGTTCTTTTCCTTTTTATTCAAATTTTCACAAACAGTCACTTCATCTTTTGATATGTAGTTTTCGAGATTTTGGATTTTGCGGTTTAGGATTTTTGAAATACATTTTTCTTATTATTCGTCAAATATTTATCACATCCTTATTTATTTTTTTACTTCTTTATTTTTTTGTTTACAGTTCCTCGCAATTCCACACTTAGGAAAGTCTCATGGCAATTTCAGGGCACAAAAAGAGTCCATTTTGAAAAATTTTTTTAGACCACTTACCGCCCCGATTCACGGCGCATAGAAGTGTCACTTGTGAGAACTGATTCACGTCCATCCCGCTAGTAAAAAGAATGCAGAAACCGGAATTTCAACTTTCTATAATGAGAGCAATAAAAAACAATAAAAGGATAATACCACTTGAAATGAAAGTAGCTTCAAAAAATCCACCAGAAACTAAATTTTGTTTTTCAAAATCAAAGATCACGCTAGCTTCCTTTTTGCAAAAAGAAAAATTAAATCCTGCTTATTGCTTTTTCCCACGCTTAAATTCAACGGAAATCATAGATAGGAAACCAGAAATCGTGCTATACTATAATTGTTGTGACATGCTTACAGAAAATCAAGAAGAACGAACCGTTGGCCTATGAGAGTCTTTTTCGGAATGTTAGATCAAGCGGTGGTAAATACGCGCATTCTTTTAAAATGCAAAACAATGATGGGCGGTAATTTCATGCGTTCTTTTAAAATGCAAGTCCATTATAAGCACTAGAGATAAGCCAATAACAGCGAAGGTTTGTTTAAAACAATTGTACATTTGGTCACAATTGTACAATTGTCACATTTGGTGACACCGTTCCTACGAGAACGCTACACGTACCCAAGCATTCGCAAGCCTGTAGTACTCTATCGCAGCAATTTTACGTGAAGAGAAAAATAGACAACAGGAACTTAGATAAGCAAGCCCGTTGTGTGCTCTGCAAAAGGTCGAAGGACAAAAAATCGAAGCAAGTTTGCCTTTTTTTCGGGCATCCGGTTTGCGACGTGCACCGGGCCTATGCTTGTGACGAATGTGTGGGCGAGGAGTAATGAAAAATGGTTTTCAATTTAAAAAAAAATAAAATTATATGTGTTTTTGTACAATGCATGACACTTTTTTATAAAATTGTTTATTTTTTTATTTTACCATTAAAAAAGTTTCTTTTTAGAACCGCTATTCATTTAATTTTTTTCTTCAAAAATCGTACATTTAGTTTCCCTAGATAAATATACTTTTTGAAACGCACACTCTCGGTCACGGGTCTATCATAAAAAGAAACTATTCAAGAATATTCCTTTAAATTTTCTTAGAAAAAGTATTAAAAGCCGCTCCCAAGTAGTTACTAGTTTGGGTATTTCCATGTTGCGATGAATCTTAATTGTGTTCATTTTATGAACACTGTGCTTCCTCATAAGAGCTATTTTTTTAACAATTAATAATAGGTCGATTGATTCAGCTCATCGAAAGGAATAAATTTGTTTGTTAAAATATTTCTATATTCTCAGGATGAATTTTAAAACAAAATATAAGCGATAGAGACGCAATCGGCCACCTTGTGTTTGGGTCCGGTCGCACTGCCGAGTAGTCTGCGACGAGTCGCCTTTGTAACACCATGTAACTATTAACCAATTTTCAATATAATGTACTGTACAAACTTCAGAAGTGGGATATCGTACCCCAAACGCGCCTAAGTGGAATGTTTTAGCTCCGCGAATCGTGAAAATGTTGGTGCCTTCGGTTTTCGTCGCAATTATCGAGTGAAAACTTTAGTTTCTCCTGAACCACTCTAACGGAACGCGTAGACCCTGTGAATCGCGAAAACGTGAGTGCGCGCTTACGAAGAAGGGAGAAGTCCTAGCTGATGCGCTGATCGGACTTCTCGCGTCGCACATTGCGCACAATAATACTCTCATAAGCGCAAGATAAAAAAATCAGTGATGTCATCCTCTGTCTGACACAACCTAAGATTGAGCGGTGAAAGACTTCTGAAACGAGTGCATAGTGAATAGCATCCTTCTGTTAGATGCTCTTTCCTTCTGAGTGCACAGTGTAACTCTGACTTTCTGTAGAATCCTTCTGGTTAGATGTCCTAGTGTTTACTCTCCCGAGTGTTCAATTCGGATTCGGTTAATGGAATTGATGTCACAAACGTCTGCAATATTTAATGCGAAAATTCAGGATAGTGTAACGTCATGGATCCCTTTACGTTCAGAGTAGTGACTCTCAAGGAAGTGTGTAGACGACGAGGAGTGGCGACTTCAGGAAATATCCTAAATTATCTAGCCTAAATTATCGGACGTCTACAGGAATTAGATCCAATCGACGATTGGCTGGTTGAGGCTCCAATAGGATCTAACTAAACCTAGAAGACAACAACGATGAGATTGAGGAAGCTGCTGGAGGGGAACCTCAGGGCCCGCCAGTCCAGAACCCCAATCACCAACCAGGGATACACAATGAGAGAAAAGTCAACTTCCTACTTCGGCAACGCAACTTAATGGTGCGAGAACTTGAGCTTGCAAGACATGAGATAGAATTCTTGCGCAATTCTCCTGTTCGAGCCGCAGCACAACAAGAACAGCCAGGACGTAAGTTAACTGAGTGATTTCGATGGCAGCGACACAGACTTCCGCAAATGGAAAGAGCAATTCGAACTTGTGTGCACCACGTATGCTCTGGACGACGCGTATGCTCGACTTCTTATGGGTGTATAGTTGAAAGGAAAAATCTAAGATGGTTCCACCCTTACGCTGTTACAACTGCAGCAAACTTGGGCATGTGGCAAATGATTTCAAACTGCCCGTAAGACCGAAGGGTGCATGTTTCAAATGTTTTGAAATGTGCCACCAGTCTAAGGATTAACCAAATATCCAAATAAGATAACGCAATAGCAGAATGAACAGCAAGTTAACAACGTCGTTGAAGCTCCTTTCAACCAGCAAACGATATCGATGTTTCATCAGATAGTCTTGCCGTATCCCTTGAGATAAATTCGGAAGTAAATTACGAAGCATGGTTGGCCCTTAAGCAATTATTTATTTCTGAGTACGTGAATCGGGAGCATCCAGAATTTCAAAAAATGAAAGCTAAATTGAGTTTGCGCTTAACCGCTATTCGTCCCATCTATTTCTATCTCTCCAGGAAAAAGAAAATTTGACGAAACTTTTAGAGTCCTTATTTGCGAAAGGTGTCATTTGCGAAAGTGACTCTCCTTATGCATCACCCATTGTAATGGTGAAAAGTAAGAATGGTGAATATAGACTTTTCAGGGATTATCGATTTTTAAATAGAATCACTTTGAGAGATAATTATCCACTTCCATTGATAGAGGATCAAATAGATAAATTTCGCGATAAAAGATACTTCACCTTACTTGGCTTGAAAGTGATGTACACATGTTCATGGTGGCAGATTCAATTCAGTACACTGCGATAATAACACCCTCAGAGCAATTTGAATACTTAATGACACCGTATGGTCTTAAGACAGCTCTGGCAAAATTCCAGCGATTTATTAATACCGTGTTCGATTAAGTGATTAAGTCTAGCGAAGTAATCATTTACTTAGATGACATTTTGGTCGCTGCTGAAAATTTGAAACATAACTTAGATGTTCTGAAACGCGTATTCTCTTTGATGATTGAGAATAAACTTGAGTTGCGATTAGACAATTGTAAATTTCTCAAAACCGAAATAGAGTATCTCGGGTACAAAATTTCGAAGAACGGAGTAAGCCCAACTAATCATGGCATCGAAGCAGTCCTCAACTTTCCGATATCACAAAAAGTCAGGGAAGTTCAAAGCTTTTTGGGGTTGTGTTCCTACCTCCGAAAATTCATGGAAGGATTCTCCATTATTGCCAAACCCCTCTATGACTTATTGCAGAAAAATGTACCTTTCGAGTTTGATTCAGACGAGCTCCAAGCGGTGGAGAAACTTAATGCTAAATCTCCGGTGTTGAGTATTTACAACCCCAAAGACGAAAACGAACTTCGCTGCAAAACTAGCAAGCTTGGCTACCGTGCGGCCTTGCTTCAATGTAAATCTGATGGTTTGTTTCACCCCATACTACTCGAAGAGAACCATTGAGGTTGAGAACAGGTACCTTAGTTTTGAGCAAAAGCCCCTAGCCGTAATTTTTGCTCTGAGACGATTCCGAATCTATCTCTAGGGTATATCGTTTAAAGTCATCACGGATATCCAACGATGGTATCTTGAATTGGAAAACTACGACAAGACTTTGGAACATAGATCTGGCGAAAAAATGAAGCATGTTGACGAATTCAGCTGCGCAGACAATGTCATGGTAGTCGAAGACATCGCCCTCGAGTCAAATTCAGCGATCAGTCAAAACCTCGATCTGAAAGTTCGAAAATTACGCGACAAACTTCAGAATCCTGAAGATCGACTATTCGAAACGCGAAACGGTTTAATCTATAGAAAACGCGACGACAATGTTGTATTTTACATACCTGGAAATATGGAGAACCATATTCTAAGAAAATACCATGATGAAATTGGCCATTTTGGGACAGAGTCCCAAAATAAGGGTCACCTTAACACAATACAACAGGGTGACACACCTTTTCAAACGTATCACGTAGATCATCTAGGTCCGATTGATAAGCGCATTACAGCTAAGCAACATGTGTTGTTAGTCATGGATGACTAGGAACACGATCAAATGTCTGAATGATCACTTTAGAATTTATAGTAGACCGTGCAATGTCATTTCAGGCCGCGGTACTTGCTTCACGTCACAAGATTTTAAGACTTTCACAAATGACAACAAAATAAATCATGTATTGATTGCGACCGCTTCGCCTAAAGCGAATGGACAGGTGGAAAGGCTAAACCGTGTTTCAGGCACTATGTTGGCAAAGCTTTCTGATCCTTCCGCCGAAAAACTATGGTATAAAATACTGGCTGATGCTGAGTTTGCCCTAAACAACACCGAGAATAGTACCACCGGGGTAAGTCCGAGTAAACTACTCTTTGGAATGAACCAATGCGGTACAGTAATCGACCCGGTGACGGAGTACTTAGAGCAAGCTGTTCACAGCGAAGACACGCGCGATCTAGATCAGATCATATCCGAGGCTATAGTAAGGACATGAAAATCGCAAGATTATAACAAAGCATATTTCGACAAACATCACAAAGATCAGCGAAAATACGAGGTCGGCGACTTTGTGATGGTCAAGAACTTTGAGACGACGGTCGGGGTTCCGAAAAAGCTCTTTCCCAAGTTCAAAGGCCCGTACGAGGTGACTAAAGTACTGCGCAACGACAGATATATCTTAAAAGACATTGAGAATTTTTGAGTTACACAAAACCCAAATATTGGCACATGGGAATCATGTAACATGAAGCATTGTATCGTGAACTCACTACCATTTGTAACCTCTATCTCGATCACTTTTTATGTAGCGATATCTTATACTAGTTCAGGTCGAACTGTATGTCAGGATGGACGAGTTTGCAAGGCCAAATTTTAAAATAAAATATAAGCGATAGTGACGCTATCGACAACCTTGTGTTTAGGCCCGGTCACGCTGTCGAGTAGTCTACGATGAGCCGCCTTTGTAACACCAAGTAACACTATAAACTAACTTTCATTAAATGAACTTTACAATATTCCCAAAAATGAAAAACTTATTCGGATATATACGGATATATACTCAAAAGGAATGAATTTGGTGTTCATAATCTTGCTATATTTTCAAAATTGAGAAATTTTCTGTAATACAAACGTAAAACTAATTTTAATTATATATATATATTACAAAAATAGTTGGCCATAAAAGGTTTTACAATAGGTCAATCGATTCGTTTCGTCAAAAGGAATCAATTTGGTTCGTATAATATGAAAAATTGAATTCCCAAAATTGGAAAAAAGTTTTATTTATAAAGAAAAAAATTAAAAACTCAAAACATTTCAGATGAGGAAATTTTTTGTTTGAAGATGATTACAAGCATTGTATTGAATTTTATCAACTAATATATTTAAAAAATTTACCCTACTTCATATTTAAAAAAATTATGTATTGAAAGTCTCTTAATACTTAAAAAACAGTGATAAAAATTTTTAAAAATATCGAATTTTTCAAATTTACTTTTTCCATATCAAGATTTTTTAATAAAACAACATCAATCTTTTTTGTAGAAAAAGGTGTATTTCTATGCAACCTCCAAACCTTGAATAAATTTTCTTGACCATAATCAAAAGTGAAAGAAAATGAAATCTAAAACGATTTTTGAGAAAAACATAAAATTAAAAAATAATATTTCTTCTTATCTGATTTGGCTGAAAATTGGACAAATTTTGAACATCATATAGCACTATAATACCTCCAAATTTCGTGACCCTAGCTCAACTCGTTTACAAGATATAATTAAAAAGGCATTGTTGACATACACACACACACGCGCGCGCGCACACACATACACATACATCTGGACATTTCTTAAAAACCTCATTTTCGGATTCCTGGGGTCGTATTAGATCGAGAAATGTCAAAAAAAGGGATTCGAAAATTTTCATCGTTACAAAGCTTCCTTTAGGAGGAAGCAATATTGAAAAAGTTATAAAATTTTTAGTGAAAAAAGTGACATTTTCAACTTTTTTCCTTTGTTATTTTAAAAACTATTTTATATTAAAAATGTTAACAACACATCTGTTTGGATTTGTTTTGTAATGTTTAAAGAATATTTCTCTAATTGAAAGTATTTAAAACTTTTTAATTAGTAGCAATTTAAAGTCGCTGGGGTGTCCGACACCCCATGTCACCGTTAAGGGATAATGGCATCTATTTTTATACGATGAACGCCGTTTCAAATGAAAAAAATTTATGTTGATTCAACTTTACAGAACCGTCCAGAAATGTCAGTCCACTAAAAAAAATCGTATTAAAAAGATGCCTCTCTTCTTTCTTGGGTATCTCAGCGAGAAATTAGGTCAGAAAGATTTTTAGAAAATAGAAAGCTTATTAAATTTCGCGTCAAATGATCCCTACTTTTCGTTTTTAACTAATTTTCGATTCTCAACTTCCACTGTCTACATGCTTCTGGGTAGTAAATAGAAAATATTGAAACTTCGCTGAATTAAGGTTAAAAATCTCCTCTTCAAAACGAGACTAAGAACGTAATGAAATATTAACTGGTTCTCGAATTATCATTAAAAATGTGGAAGTGTGCCCAAAACAAAAATCGTTCGGTCGAGAGGTGACCGCAGTTTTCTGTCTTTTGTTTCCCATGCGTTAACAAAAGATAGAAGTTCGACTGCCGCTCAAAGAACCGGTTTTCATTTTGGGCATGCTTCCACATTATTCAAGATAATTCGAAAACCCGATAATATTTCATTATCTTTTTGATCTCATTTTAAAGAGGAGATTTTAAACTTTACTTTAGCAGAGTTTCAATTTTCTCCATTCACTACCCTGAGGCATGCAGACAGTGGAAGTTGAAAATCTAAAATTGGTTAAAAACGGAAAATAGGTCTGTCTTTCTTATATGCTCTCATAGTCCCTATTTATCAAAAATACTTCGAGTAGGGATCAATCTATGTGAAATTTAATAAGCTTTCTAACGATTTTTTAAAAATCTTTCTGACCTAATTTCTGGCTGAGATAACCAAGGAAGAAGAGAGGCATGTTTTTAATATTATTCTTTTCAGTGGACTGACAATTCTGGCCGGTAGTTTATCGCTGCCGATCTTCAATTTTCTCCTTTAAATTCATCAACAGTTTTTACCAGTTTTTATTTTTTTCTCCCATATCGTATCACAGCGAACCATCACCCATTGCGGCATGGGATCATATTCCAGACGAGTAAGAGTAAGTATTTGGCATGTTGGCAAACGTTGGTATTAGAATTCCCGAGAAGGTACGATCGAAGGAGGACGAAGGCGATGCGGCACTCACTCGTGCGTCACATTCGTGACCGGCCCACGGGCAACCATATTTCTTTTCCACCCTTTGCCGACCTTCTACATTGTCGATTGCATTATTTTGGCTACACACGGCTGGAACACTGTGCATCATACTCTAGTACAGAAAAAAACACGTATATAAAAAGAAGGTCATGAAACGAATGATTACGAAAAGGATTCCTTGTTAACAAAATCATAAGCGTATAAATGTAACCAATTCAAACTTGGTCAAAGAAAACGTGTTCCATTAAAATTTGTATTTCATTAATGGGAGAAAATATGAGTCCTGTTGGCTCAGGCGATAGCTCGTCAGGCTACCGAGCAGGAGTCCTGGGGTTCGATCCCTGTGCCAGTACCAGTGGATATTCTTCTTTGTACTTCAACCGGGGCTCTGGTGAACCGTAGGCTCTGGAACCCATTTTAAACTTTAGGTCCCCTGAAAAGAGGTCAGTGTCCTCCCGGGGAAGAGGCTCCATGTTGAGGGACAAAATACTTGGGGGTCGCTGGTCGACTTTGAGAAGCTCGAAAAAGAGTTAGCGATTTGCGTGCGAAGAGGCTCCATGTCGAGGGGACTATCCAGGGCCGGACAAACGTCCCTTGTCTGTTTCTTTCACTCACGTTTATTTCACACAAGAAGTGCAAATGCAAACAAAGGAGAGTAAGCGAGACGAGAGCATATGGAAAAACAGCATTTGTTTTTCATATGCTCTCGTCTCGCTTACTCTCATTTGTTTGTATTTGCACTTCTTAATGAGCGAAAGAAACAGACAAGTGATGTTCCCCGGCCCTGGGACTATCGGTCGCTGATCGTTTTCGAGTAATGTACATACAAACACACACACAGCATTACACACTAGGACAATGCGCTGAATGTGGTCACCTTACTCGATGATCTCAACAAAGATCGCTCCACCACCCTATCCTACCGCGAATCTGAGTTCGGGGGCTACTTCCGGCATAGTAAGATACTCGCAAACAGCGGCCCTTTTGCTACTGTGCCGAGGATATGCCTGACTAGGGAGGCTGTCAAATGTCGCAGTGACAAAAGCTCACTTTGAATTGCAAAGAGACACGCTTCTGCTACTGTGCCATGAGGCACACCTCTCATCTGAGAGATATTTTGAGAACGTAGAAAACAACGAAAACACCGAGTTCCAACTCGATGAGGGTGCTCGGGTTCAGTGTGTTGCCCTGATAAAAAACAAGGATATGGCACAATGAGCAGTAATGCCTGAGCGCCAGAGGATGTCAGGAAGCTCCTGAAGCCCCCTGACCCACTATATGTACAACTTCAATTTCAATGTGAGAAAATTACTTCACGACAACCTTCGTGTTTCTTTGTCTTAAAATGATTTTTTCTCTGGGAACTATTATTTAGAAAACCAGCAAACCAAAGAACTAAAAATTGGACCTATCTAATTGACAGTGTGATTTTTTCTTACTCATATTTCCTGATATTTTTAAAAAATTACTGAATATTTTTTAAAACTTCTCCAGCTCATTTTAAAGTTTAATCAAATAGACATCTTTCAAAGCGGCACTTTATTAGCTTGAGAATGGGGTTTTAAAAATCCATCTTTTCAAAAGATAGCAAAAACATGGGTATGTTTTTAGTGGGATTTTTATAAGTGGCACCACAATTTTTAGGGATAGTGTGAAACCTTTCTGTAATCTAGTACGACTGATATTACTCTTTTCCGAAATTTGCATTTTTTCTGTTTCATCAGTTTAACTATCCAATTCTTTACGAATCTTAAATGTTCGTTAAATTTTCGTTAGGGAAAGAGGCTGTAGAAGCATAACCTGAGAGCAACTTGGTTTTTAGAGGAAGAGTGAGTGAGAGAAAGAGTATTAGATGGTGGAGGGTGTACGAGTGATTCGGATGCGCGCGTATTCCCGGTAAAAGCGCAAATATTTGACGGGTAAATAGAGAATGCGGCACTGGCTGCTGTTACCACTTTGGTTGCGTCTAGTCTACAGTTCTACATATCGGGCATTAATTCTCGAGTGAACCCTCTCCAAAAAATGAATTTCTCCGAATCAGACTCAAATTTACAAAAAGTTTAGTCCTATTAAATGGCACTTCAAAAGAAAAAAAAGATTAATCAGTTTGGTCAAAAACTCGCCGAGGGAGAGGGGATGAATTTTTTTTACTTTGCGCTAAGAGCCTCTACTTCGGATATAAATATCTTTTTATGTATGGCATATAAAAATTTTGATTTAAACGTTTTCGATAGATTATTTCCTAATATTTCGAATAAAATAAAAAATTTTTAAAAATTTAAAATGTAGACATCATTTTTGAAAATCACAAATAGTTTTGATTATTTTTAAGTTCGACCCTTTTTTTTCCTTTTTTTAAACTAAAAATAAATCTTGAAATGCTTACTTTCAGATCCTTGAATAGCAAAAAAAATTGAATTTTAAGTAACCTGGTAAATTCAAAAAAATTTTCCTATGCGCGAAAAAAATTCGGAAAATTTTTTGCCTGTACAGTTTTTGATAAGAAACAATATTTCAAAAACAGAAATTAAAAAAAAAAATTTTCTGATTTTAGAATTTTTTAAAATATTTTCAAAAGTGAAATTTCTTAATTTCAATAATTGCGCATTTTTAATGTACAAATAACATTTATACTTATTATATTATGCACATTACATGTAAATTGCACATCCAAATTCGCAATTAACCAAATTCAAAAAATTTCATTTTTAAACATTTTCAAGAATTATAAAATCAACAAAGAATTTTTTTGAATTTCCGTTTTTAGAATATTATTTCTTATCAAAAACTGTACATGCAAAAAATTTTCCTAATTTTTTTCGCGGATAGTAAAAATTTGTTAAATTTACCAGGTTACTTATTAAAATTCAATTTTTCGAAAACAATAAAAAACGACATTTTGCTATTCAAGGATCTAAAAGTAAGCATCTCAAGCTTTATTTTTAGTTAAATAAAAAAAGAAAAAAAGGGTCGAAATTAAAAAAATTTTTTAATATTTTTGATTTTCACAAATGATAGCTAAATTTTGAATTTCTCAAAATGTTTTCACTTCATTCGAAAGATTGGGAAATAATCTATCGAAAACGTTTGGGTAAAAATTTTTATATGCCACACATAAATATCCGAAATAGATGCTCTTAGCCCATATAAGTATAAAGTATCTTCTGCTTTCTCTCACAAAGAAAATTTGTAGCCAGTCAATGGAAAATGTGTTTCCGAGTGGGTTACGAAAAGAACCATAGTATTACAATCATTTAGCTGATTCGGAATAGACTTCTTTTCCGTGAAATGTTCAAGAAAATGTTTCTAGAATCACGATTTATTTGAATATTTACTTCATTAATGACAAGACTAGAGTACAGAATAAATCAGTATTAATCTCTTGGCATTACTTCATATCGAAAAACTGTTCTTTTTCGTCAGGAAACAATACCCGGGCGGACCGAATGAACAGAAAGGATACGCTACGCTACAGGGTACCCTTCTAGTATCCACATAGTATCCCTTCCATATCATGCATAAAAAACTCAAAAAAAAAAAAAAACAGAAGATGAACATTTACCCTGTTGCAATTCGGATTCTACGTTAAAATTTCCGCTAGAATGTCACGAAGTAATTGCAATAGTTTTTCTTGTAGCATTAAAACTTTAAAAAATATAATACCTGTAATCTACATGGGCTGAAGGCGACTTTAAGCGCATCTTCTTTTAGTAGCAGTTATTAAGCGTTATCCGTCGGTGACTTTAAGAATTTTGTCTGGGTATACTAGCGCCATACAGTGGAAACCTCAGGAAACAACGCTGCGACTTAAGTGTCAGTGAGTTTACGACCGTAGAGACGGACTATCAAGTTGTACTCGACCAAAGTAAATAATATCTTTGTAGTCCAGACACCAACCCCATTTCCGTCGGATCGGCGAGGTCCATTCGATTTTTTTTTCTTGATTCGTATGTAAAATGATCTCTAGAATCCAGAACTGTGTAGCGCATCTCTGGCAAACGTGCCGTTCTCGAGATATTTGCTATTATTTTTTTTTTAAATGTAACATTAAACATTTAAAATTTAAAATTTTTGAATTTTTTTCCCTCTCTTGTTAAACAAACTCACGAGAAAGAATAGTTGTTGCAGCATTTTTTTGCTCCGACGAATATTTATTGCACAAAATCAAATAACATGTAAAATATGTGACAAAAAATACTTTTATCAATAACCAAAAAAGTATTTTATGAATGATAAAAAAATAAACACTCCTTTAAAAGTACCAACTAAAATATACATTTTTGTAATGAACACTGATCCCCTAAAGTTAATAATTTGCAAGATAACAGAGCT
>JBAGKK010502529.1:0-58692 GCA_037177015.1 Euceroptres primus | reverse complement strand
GTTTACGATTCAACGCAATGACGTATACTGAAATTTGTAGCATAATGATAGACAAAAAAAATAAAAATGGCCGCGGTATGCATCGATGCATACAAAGCTTGCTATGCTATCTATTGTAAAAAGCTACGAAATTATGCACACACCTAATAATTAAAACTTCAGTTTCGTACTTCACAGTCCTGACCTCGGTTCAATGACAAGAATATTATTTGAGCTGTATCAAGATTCGTTTAGAAAATGCTTTTACTCATTATATGTAATACGATTTATGGTAGAATTTTTCATGATTGATTTAGGAATAATAATATTTTAGGAATAATAAATTACGATCACGAATAAATATGATCACTAAATATTTTTGACTGCAACAACCTTCCAAAATATGTATGTACATTCATCTCGCTTTACTGTGCCGCTTGTTCTTGTGCCGGCTTCACGGTTGTTCACGCTTGACTGCTTCTGTCTCCCCACCCCTTGAGCGTCCCTTGACGCCCTTCACTGAAACTCATCGCTCAGACCTCGGACAGTCAAGGCTGAATCAGAATTTGTGTACATCGCGACTCTCTGAGTCTCTGGGCATATACTTTTGTACGTTCAGAGACTATATCAGTGGCGCCCACGGTCTCTATCTGTCCTTTCGCACCTTTTCACAGAAACGAGTGAGGGCAAAAGAGATAGAAGGTCGGGCGGCTTGCCCGACTTCCTATTTCTTTTGCTCTCACTTGTTTCTGTGAAAAGGTGCGAAAGGGCAGATAGAGATCGTAGGCGCCACTGGACTATATGTCCGGTTCAAACGAATTTAATAGCGCCCGTTACTGTACCGACCAGACCCGAGGCCTGCACAGTTACGAGAGATGAGTGTATATTTAAGATTTTGTGTTTTACGGAGAAAAATGAAAGTGTCACGGGATTATTCTCAGAATACAGTCGGACCTGTACAGGTGGCTCGAAGGGAAATTTAAGTTGCGTAGTAGGCATTTGCGCATACACGTATGTATACATGCATGCGTGTAAACTATCTGCGCAAACGCCTTCTCGAGAGTAGGGGCAAACGATCAAGACTGGTTGAGGGAACTTGAAATGGTATAACTTGAAATGGTATAGGTCCGACTGTAATAGGAATTATTTCAGTAGCATGGTTGTTTCCTAAATAACAAATTGAAATTTATGTTGTAAAAAATAATAGGCAATTTGAATAGAAAGCTTTTGAAAGTGAAAGATTTACAAAATTGAAACTTTTGTTCAAATTGAAAAAATAAACATCAAAAATGAAATCACTTTTTAACCACTCTATCTTTTTCGATTACATCTAATATCTGAATATATATCTGATTTCCATATTTTTATTAATTAAAAGATAAATCTTCAAACAATCTTCAATATTTTAATTAGTTAATTAAGAATAAATAAAGAATAATTCATTATTATAATTTTATCCTAAAAATATTTAGTTAATATTTAATTTAAATAAACATTCGGTTAAGTTAGATCAATTATTCAGTCTACTTTATTAAAAATAATACACTTCTGTTTTTTGAATTACTCAATTTTTAGAAAACTATTATTAACCCATTTCGACTATAATTTTTTTCAATTATTAATCAAAAGCATCCATAATTTCTTTTTTATAGAGATACTAGAGAAATTATATCAAAATCATAGTAATTATACAAATTATAATTTATTGTAAAATGTTTTATATAAGAAATTTCCCTGATTCCAATAATTACTATTATTTATTCTATGAAAACATTTTTCAAAATTAGAATAATATTAAGTTTAGAAATTTTATCAGTGTAGATCGAAATTAAAATTGTAAAACAATTTAAGATTGCAACATACCTAGTTTAATTTATACTCCAAAGTTTTAAAGTTTTTAAGTATAAAGCATTTTCAAAAATCGCGCGCTTTCTAGTAAAGACAGATGTCATGCCACCCAAAAGAGGTGGCGAACGTCTGAATCAATCAATGGCGAGCAAAACATCTGTCATCTGTGAGTGAATTTATTCAAGTCATCTGAAATTATTAATTTTCTAAGTTAATGAAGTAATTTCAGTGTATAATAATCAATTTACCATATCACTATGGATCCTGCACTTCTCAGAGAAAGAGAACTCTTTAAAAAGAGAGCATTAACTACTCCTACGTAAGTAACGAAACAAGTTCCTCTGACGATAGTTTGCTGAAAAATAATTTTACTTCTACAAAAAAGAACACTGAGTGCGTAAAAGTTACAAATTATTTGTTAATATAACAATCCTTAATTTCGCAAACTGTTAACACCAGAAGTACTAGATTAAAATGTTTTCGTTGTTTTTCTATTCTAACCTCAAAGGTAACATAACCTATAATCCGAGAAATTCGCTCCCTCGCTCCATAATGAAAACGTTTTATGCAGTTCATTTAAAAATAAGAATAACGTTTCATTTATTTTACCTTAATTTTATATATTCTACTGATTTAAAGTATGCTTGGATCTCTGACGTGAAAGATATTTTTAATTAAAGTTTTTCATTAAAATCATTTACCTAAAATTATCAATTATTTTCTTGACTTTAGTGTTGAAAAGAAGAAAAAGGAATTTCAGAAAGAACCTCGCGATGAGCCTAAGAAGAAACCAAAACCTTCTTCGGTTTCCTCGGCACCGAAACTCAATATGGTCAATTACAAGACTATGGCTGGTAGTTCTCAATACAAATTTGGTGTTTTGGCGAAGATTGTAAAACACATGAAGGCAAGACATCAAGACGGTGATGACCATCCACTATCACTGGAAGAAATTCTAGACGAAACGAACCAATTAGACGTGGTCCCAAAGGTTAAATTTATATCAATTCTATCATTTTCAAACTAAACTTTGCAAAACTCTGTAAATAAAACCTCGAATTCACTTTTTTTAGGTAAAACTATGGCTTCAAACCGAGGCTTTGCTTAAGAATCCAAAGATAGAGGTGACGCAGGATAACAGATTTGTTTTTAAAGCCATGTATAGAATTAAGGACAAAAAATCACTTCTCAGATTACTCAAACAACACGATCTGAAAGGTCATGGTGGTATATTCTTGGAAGATATTCAGGAAAGTCTCCCACATTGCGAAAAACATTTAAAGGTATGCAGATAAGTAAATGACTACTTTATTAAATAGTTTAGTATATCAAGTCAAAAATACATAATATCTTGCATTTTCGAAAGTTAGAATCAAATGCTTCAATTTCAGAGTTTACAAAATGAAATCGTAGTCGTCAATCGACCTGACAAGAAAAAGGTAATATTTTACAATGACAAGACGGCGGATATTCTCTTCGACGAAATTTGGCACAATCTTTGGCGTGCATCAGCAGTCGACGCGATGGATGACCAAAAGATAGAAGAGAACCTCGAGAAACAAGGAATAAAATCGATGCAGCATCACGGAGTGAAAAAGCCATTGCCAATCAAGAGAAAGAAACCCAACGTGAAAAGGAAACAGTTCAAAAAACCCAGGGACAACGAGCATTTGGCGGACGTCTTGGAGAATTACGAAGTTTCAAAATGAATAATTCTTTCTATATTTTAATACCGGTAGGTTGTTGAAACTCTTTCGATTCATTAGACGTGTAAATAATATGCAGAAAATATTTTCCTTGCTTTGTAAAAATTGCAGAGGGGAATTAACTTAAAAAATTGATTAATAATTGAATGTAAAATACGCTTTTCCATATAGTAAATAGTATAAGATTTATTGATACGAGAATATAAAATAAATAGTAAGTTTGCGGAGATTTCGAAATTCGTTACTTACTAGTGAAGTATTTCAAACTTCAGGCATTTAGATAGAACTATTTATTCTAAGAATACCTAAAAATTTTTAAGTGATAGTTAAAAAAGAATTACTTTCCATTTTTTGATAATTGTCAGTATTCGGAACTTATGATATGAACTACGTTTTACAGTATCTTTGGCACTTATGGTACTTCTCGTAAAACCTGCTTTAATCTTTCGTGCTCTTATCAGTTTAAATATACCTCTCTTGAAACTCGATTTAAAAATATCGGCTGTCAATTCTTCAACCATGATAAGAAAAATTATCGTTAAGTAAAGTAACGGACACAAATTCCTCCTAAAAATTCATGGCATTTTTAAATGCGAAGGAAGGCATTTGTGTCTGTTACTTATAAACGAACATTTATCACATTGAAATCAAATATTGCGACAGCAAAACTGGTCAAACAACTCAAAACTCTTCTTTCAAAAGTGGATGTTCTATTGCCGAATTTCTTGAATTCGATTTCTATTGATAGTTGCATTTAATCCTTAGGGTAATGATGAGTCACTCTTCCCTCGTGAATAAGCCTTTGTAGCTTTGCTGCCTAGCATTCTATCGAGCAAAGATTGTTTATTTCTCCTCCTTGCAGCCAGAACTTCGCGGCACAACTCATGGAAAGATTCCGCCACTTGTGCAACCTAAATAAACAAATTTGTAATTAGTTTCCCGTGAATTGCAAATTTTGAAACAAAAAATTAAATAATTTGTACTTAACAATATTTTATGAAGATTAATACCTGTTCAGCTGCTGTGACTTCGCTGAAACAACATTCAAAGTCCTTAGCTAAAATTTCTCCTTCTTCGGCACTCACTTGCCTTAGATGAACCATATCAGCTTTATTTCCAACTAAAGCTAACGGCATTGTAGCTTCTGGATCTGCCACAGCCAGTGCTTCTTTAGCTTTCCTCACAAAATTAAAGGATCCTCTTTCGGTTATGGAATAAACTAGGAGTAATCCATCTGCCCATTGTAATGTTTCAATCGTGGGTAGTTCTTCTTCGCTCTGGTGGAATTAATACGATTTATTTTTCTAAAGACACGTGAGAAAAGAAAAAAGCTTTAAAATCAAATCTAGTTTACCTTAGGACATGTGTCTAATATTTCGAAGAGTATGGGTTCTCCGTCGACTAAAACTTCGTGCTTATATCTGTTTTCTGCAAAAATAGAATAAATAAAATGATTTATTGAAATACATAAACCTTCAAAGACTTTCGAATTGTAAGACTTTTGAATCTTTTGAAGATTTAAATTATTTAATGAAATTAAATTCTAAAACAGAAAAGAATAGTTTTCAATTTATTTCAACTAATTTGATATAATATTAATTTAATCAAATAATGAAAATGTCTTGAGAAAAAGATCCTCTTATTAAATAAAAAATAATTAATAAATAATTAATTAATTATTTAATTTAATTAATTATTATTAATAATTAATTATTAAAATAATTAATAATGATTAATTAATTAATAATTAATCAATAAAAAATAATGGCTAATAATTTTAATAATTTCTGAGTGTCAGCAAACGCCCTCATCTATACCAAATTTCCAGTATTGGGAAAGTTCCTTAAGAAAAGGAACTCGTTTACATCATGAATAACTAATATCTTCTCATGTGATGGGAATGTAAAAAGTAAATTTCTTGACATCTTTCTTTTTGTATATAAAAAATTGATGCCCATTTATTCTCTTCAAACTTTGTCACTATGCTGATTTATTTTGTTTTTTATTAAATTTGGAATTGTTTAAATTCTACGTTCTGTTTATTTTCAACTCTATTCAAATTAAGTCAAAACAGCAATGTATTGCAAAATCGATTTTTAAAAATAATTGAGTCAGCGCAGAAATGTGTTGCAAAATCATATTTTTTAAGATACGGAAAAGGTTATTATTATATTAATATCATTTGGTTAGGACAACCAAAATTTTGCATTGAAAAATTAAAAATTTGAAATTGAATAATTAAGCAGATTTTAACACCAGATTAAAATTATCTTGTGCATTGATGAAGATCATTTTGAGTCTGCAATACGTGATCGCGAAATAAACTTCTTTGGGATTTGTGTACTGATAAAATGGAACTAAATTACGTTTCAAGTTACTTGCCCTAAAAAGTAACTAAGTTACTGCAAAATTTATTGGAACTGTTACTTTTTCAGGAACTTCGTCATTTGTAACGAGTACACAATAAATTTCCAATGGAGCTTGCATGTAAAGTAGAGAAATGCTTTGGGAAATAATTAACAGTCATTTTTCGAAAAAAGTAGAACGAGGAAAAACAATAAGAGATTTATGGGTTGGTTAAAAAAAAAGCGTACAAAATACGCCCTCATCGCTCGTCAGTAGAATCTAGTGTCAAATTTTCTCGTCTAAGATAAATATAGAACAGACGAGACACACGAAGGGGACCGTTTCATTGGATGCTTTAGCCTTTAGCCAGTTGTTGGCAATTTTTCAAAAGACCCTTCCTGTGTTGTGGTTTTGCTACCTTGCTCGAACATTTCCCGTTTTAACAATGGTAGTAAAGTCACGTACCGGACTGATGATCATATTCTCCGATGTACCGCCTTGTCAAAAACCTCACGGTCAGGGCTGAAATATATAGAGACAATTTTAATTTAAATTGTAAATGTAAAATATGTAAAATAGAATTTTACATATTTTTTATTTAAATTATATCCCCTAGCAGCCTAGTAAATTAAAAAATGTAATTAATAGCATTAATTCACAGGTAATCTACTCATTTTCTATAATATTGGGGAACGTATTTTCGTGTCTTGTTTTTATTATTAGACTTTGAGAACAGTGTATAATAATTTATCAAAAATTGGCTGGATGAGCTGGATCAATTTGCATTATTTAAATTTATATGATTGGCACCTTTGACCTGATATCGAAAGCGAAAGTAAGATGTATATGGGTGAATTTGATCGTGTGCCAAGTTTAATTTTCTCAATTCGTGCAATAATGCGGAAAAGTAATAGTGCATAATCTGTAAAGAACCTAAACACTAAAGAGACCATTAGTGCTCACACTGAAGGTCGGTCTGAAATCCCCTCTAATTCTAGATCTGAATCAACATTTATGTCTATTCAATACTTCCGGGATTTGGTCTGAAGTATATTATTATATTAAGTATATTAATATTAATATACTTAATATATTAAGTACATTAATATATTTATTCTTTCTCCAAATTTCCAATGAAACTCAGGACTCTTTGGAAATGTATGTATCCTGATAAAAAATAATAAACGTCCTGATAAATAAAACATGGAAATAATCTAAAATATGGAAAATAATGTGAAAATAAATGGTAGAAGCTAAGAATCTGCCTTTTTCTGGTTTGTGTTTTCGATTGAAAAGTTGGCAAACTCTATTTAGTTATTCAATGTCTATCTTGGAACAATGTATCGAGTGAAAACTCTTCAATGGAGAATCGAGACGCGAATTCGAAACGAGAGTTGCAGCCTAGTGACCTGCTTCGAGGTGCACCACACTATTTTTACTTTGAATCTGCCACAGAGAACCATAGAACCTTGTGCTCGAACTCCGTTAGCAGTCTGGAATCATGTCGTGCGCTCAAGTCGAAAGTACATACTTCCGCTTTTCCTTGTCACTTTGGTTCTATTCGTTTTATAAAAGCTGTTTTCCAATAAAAGGCAAAACCTGCCTATTCCTTGTTCATTTAAATGAAGAGGAATTAATGATATGGCAGTTGACAATTTTATAGATACTGAAATTAAAATACATAAATTTAAAAAAATAGACCTTAAATAAATAAAAGGACTTAAAGAGCAGGAAACTCAGATGTCAAAAAAGTTTAATGATATTATTTTCTAGATTTAAATTGGTTATAGTTGAATTATTTATTTTAACGGAGCAAACTGTTTTCTCTAATGGAAAACCCATTTTTTTTCTCTGGGAAACATTGTAATTGTAAAAATGATTAAGATGAAGACATGAGAATGACAAGTCGTTAAAGACCATTTTAAGTTGGCCCCTGGGTAATAGTTAAAATAACACAATTCAGGCGTCAACTTTAAATGGTTTTTACCGCATTTTCATGTCTTCAAGATATTTTCGAAATCGATGCTTGGGCAACCCAACTCCCTTCGATTTTGATTAAACTTTTTTTTCTAGGATCTTGTAGCTATTACAAAACCGTGTGCCAAAAGATTTGCCCAAAGGAATTTTAAGGTGCTGATACACTTATGGGGCATAATTTCTTAAGTGCACCCAACCAAAAAAAAATCAAGTTCTCCGATCAAGGTCAAGCTTACACAAAGTTTAATCCTATTGGATGGTACTTGTCACAAAAAAGTTGAATCACTTTAGTCAAAAACTCGTCGATGTAGAGGGGGTGAAATTTTTGAAATTTGTGCTAACAGCCTTCATTTCGAATATACATATACAACTAATTTTTTATAGCATGAAAAAAATGTTTACCTGAACGTTTTCGATAAATTTTTTCACGACCTTTCGAATGGAGTAAAAAAAATTGAAAAATTCAAAATTTAGTCTTCAATTTTCAAAATCAAAAATATTGTTGACTTTTTTAAAAAATTTGGACACTTTCTTTTTCCTTTTTAAAAAAAAAATAAAAATAAAGCTTAGGACGTTTACTCTAAGAGTCCTGAATATGAAAATGGTAGGTATCTTTTTTGTTTCCGAGAACGTGAATTTCAAGTAATCTGATCTTTTCGAAAAAATTTTCCTATGCACGTAAAATTTTTTGGAAGTACAATTTTTAATAACAAACAATAATATAAGAATAGAAATTCAAAAAAATTTTTTGATTTTAGAATTTTTTGAAAATCGTCAAAAATGAAAGTTTTTGAATTTGGTTAATTGCGCATTTTTAATGTGCAAGGTACATTTTGGGTGAAAATAAAAAAAAATAGTATCAAAATTCAAAAAAAAAGTTAAAAATATTTTTTATATTGAAAAATGAAGACTAAATTTTGAATTTTTCAATTTTTTTTACTCCATTTGAAAAATCGTGAAAAAGTCTATCAAAAACTTTGAGGTCAAAATTTTTGTTATGGCATCAAAAATTAGTTACATATATTCGAAATGAAGGCTGTCAGCACAAATTCCAAAAATTTCAATTATGCCCCTTTATGAGAATTTAATAATTTTTTAAAGGCTGTTTTTATTGATTTTAACTCTTGGAAAAATGAATACTATGTCTACTTTAATGCTTCAAATCACATGCAAATTGAACTGAATTCTTCAGAATTTTTAGGTCTCTTATTGCTTAAAATGCTCGTGGGCCCCTATTTCGGGGTTTTTATGAAAAAATATCCTAAAAAGTCAAATTTTTTAAATTATCCAAAACTATTTGAGGAATCGAATTTCTCTTTTGCAATTTTAAGTGTTCGTTCAAAAACAAAAATTGCTAATGAATCGTCGAAGGATTCCAGATGATGGAGTGTTATCGGTGCGTGTCTTTGCTAAAAATACTTTTCGTTTCTAGTTCACGAAGTAGTAGACGATGTATAGATATTTCCTTTGGCAGAAGAGTGTTGTTTCTCTATAAGCTAGACATGTTTTTAACGATCTAGCGAAGTAGAAATTCCTTTTAATATATTCACTGCAACAGAAATGATTATGCGGTCATAAAATCTTGGAGATTGTTCAAGACTTATGTTAACAACATAAAATAACGTTTAGTAGTTTCAGCATTCTACCGGATTTTTTTACTAAAGGACTTCCTTAAAATGCCATTAAACTCCAAGCTGTTGTAATGGTGCTGAAATAAAAATTTTTTGTCTAAAGATTCTGTTGAGAAACTTGATTTTTAAATTGAATTTTTAATTTCATTTATGGTTTCTAATCAATTTTGTGGTTTTAATCAAGCTAGTAAAGGATTCGTCAATTATTTATCCACCTATAGGTACCTATATATCTTCAACACGTGCCGTTCCCAAAAATACTCTTATAGTTGGCACCGTTCAGGGTTTTACCGGCACTTTTCCTACTTCCGCTAAATTTCCTCAAATTCTTACAATGAATGTTTACATTCCATAACAAAATTTTACTGGGAACTTTCATTCAAAAGTTCGCAGATATACCGACTTGAATCAGACTTCCGATTCTCTTCTTATAAACCAATTTTGTGATGGTAGAGGAGACCATGCTACAATAGATAAAAAATCAATAATAAATTATCACTAATTAATATACATGAATTAATTAATGCGTATTAGCTTTCAATGATTTATTAATTCAGAATCTAAATTATTTTATTTTATTAGTTTTATTTAATTATCTACTGTGGATTGCATTATCTATTGAACCATGACCTCTCCTATTTTATATTTAAAAGATAGATCAAAAAAATATTAATTTTTTAAACAGAAGTTTATGTCCATAGGTTCTATTTCCAAAAACAAAATGAAGCTTTTACCGCTTTTCCCGACTCCTGGGGCTCCAATTACAGCCACTTTGACCTCGCATAACGAACTCTTCTTCCTTCGAATGCCCCTAATCGCATTGGACGTCATTTTCTAGGCATTTGAACCTGAATAAATTGAAAATAATTTATCACTCAATTATACGTTTTCAAAATGCTTATTTTTTATTTAAATAGTTTCGATGGTAAATATCTAAAATAATATTCAGGGTCCCATGATTATTACAAATCAAAAGAAACAAGCAATCAATTGATTAACTAAAGAAACCAGATAAAAATTTTATAAAAATAGAAAATTTTATTTTAAATCTTTTTAGAAACTCAAAAGAAGTAGTAAATAATTCCAGGATACTTTGAATTAAATTCTGGAATTGATTCATTTGTAATCTCTTTCCACTTTTGTTTTGATTTTGTCAGGAGACATTGACCTCGACTTGAGACTGACAAAATTTCCTAAAATTCAGTAAAGCCTAAGAGAAAATGCAAGTGAAAGAGAACATGTGATAAGAAGAGGCCAGTGTGTGAAATGAAGAATTCATTAATAGAACAGATTCGCACACGTGTTCTGGGGAATCTAAAGAATTCGTTTCGTGACCTAAAGGCGTCACCCTGTGCTCACTCTTTGAAGTCTGCCGATTTTATTTGTCGACGTTTTCTCAGGGTCATTCACAGAAGGTTCAGGCAGAGTCTGGTTCATTCATTAGGAAAATCTGCTGCAGGAAACGTAGAAAATAGGAAATAAAAAATAGAGCAAATTAATTAAAACTTATTATAAAATCGAATTAAATGAAAAATTGGTTTTAGAAATTTGATTCATGAAAGGCTAAATATCATTAAATTTTATCATGAAAAAGTGGTTTCAGTTTCTTATTTATTTAAAAATTATATTTACTTTGCCATTTTAAAAAGTAGTAAATCCGAACCTTTTATGAAACCAATTGAATGAAAAATGGGTTCAAAATAAACAAATTAATTCCTCCTCCAAAAAGTTGAGTTTATCCCAAGTTTAATTGAAACAATGATTC
The DNA here is from genome assembly GCA_037177015.1 of Euceroptres primus. Taxonomy (NCBI): domain Eukaryota; kingdom Metazoa; phylum Arthropoda; class Insecta; order Hymenoptera; family Figitidae; genus Euceroptres; species Euceroptres primus. Next base: position 47,440 of record JBAGKK010502529.1, on the reverse strand, counting down.
AGCTTCTATTTAAAAATGGTATTTATTTTGAAATCTTTTGGAAAGTAGAAAGAAAAAGAGAATATATGCTAAAATTACTTTTTATACAATAAATTGAATGAAAAATTGGTTCAAATTCAAAAGCTGAGTATCCCTAAATTTATATTTAACTATTTGATTTATTTTGAAATCTATTGAAAAACTTGATAGAGCAGATAAATTTTTTATGGGTGTTTTATAAACAATTATCTAAACTCACCTTTTAAATTAAATCACAAGAAACTTTTTTATATTTTCTTGACAATTTTATTGCACAATTTTCTAAGGACACTTTAGTTATTAGGCACTCAGAAAATCTGGCGATTGTTTAACCTTTTTTTTTTGAAAATAAGCCGTACACTTAAAATAGAGAAATTAAATTGAATGACTGTTTTTGAACTATTTGGTTTATCATATAAATGGCATCGATCACTTTTGAGTCCGATTTTAAATATAAATAGTGGAAAAATATATATATGATAAATTATTTTCAAAAATCACGTGGATTTTGGTCATAACGGAGTAACATTACGAGAACCGTTGTGGATCTTGGCTCGTGCCCGACTGATTCCACTTCGGTTCGTCGAGATTACTTTTCGACTCCTGCCAGAAGATTCCTAAGTTAATTTTTACGCATAGTTAATCTTTTAGGCGCTAAAACATTCATGTCAATCTCAAAATAGAAGTGACATTTGACAGGAATAGAATATCGTTTTTTTATATAAGAGTTTTTTTTTAAAACGCTTTTTATTCTTCGTGAAAAAAGATGGATTGCAACTGTAGGAAGAAAAGCATGAAGTAAACAATTTTACTTGACCTTAAACAAAAAAAAATCAAAAAATAAACATTCACAAGTGTAACTGAATGTTATTCATTAAATAATCAATAAATTAATAACAAAATATTATTCATAAAAATAATTTATAAAAATTAATAAAATCAAAAAAATATATGCTTAAACATTTAATCATGGAGACAAATGTTATTAGTTATTATTTCAGTATCATTTTACCTCTTACATTTATGATTATTAAATAAAATAATATTGTATTATATTTATGAAAAATACGATACCTATTAAAAAGTGGGACAGAGTTTTTCTATTGTCTTGTAGACAATAGTGGCATCTGTGACGTAAAATTGGGGCAGATCCAAAAAAATACAAGATCAAAAAGGGTAAGGTGATAAGTTGTGAATTTGTCATATAAAAAATATTCAAGCTCGTAAATTTCGATTTTCTAAAGAAAAATTTCTAGAAAAATAAATTTGTTGTCAATATAAAAATAAATTTTTATATTGACTCAAAAAATGTTGAATCTGCAATTTAAAAAAATTGATATCCGTAATCAAAATAACTTCAACTACACTGAAAAAAATGGTCCGTTGGGCCAACTGTTTATTTTGTAAGATTTGGTACTGTTAGTTTATTAGTTGATACTGTCATTTTATTGGTTGGTCCAACAATTTCATTAGCTGCAGTGACTATTCAATTAGTACCAGCAACTAATAAAATTATTGTCCCCTAATAAAATAGCAGTACCATATCTTATAAACTAAGTTGTTGGCCCAACTAAGCATTTTTTTCAGTATACTAGATTTTCATTATAACTTTTGGACATCAGTAAATTAAATAAATTGCATGAAAAATTACTTGATTAATAGTTAGTTTTCTTACAAAATAAAGAATAAGCGAAAGATATGATCTTAAAAACAAATAATACACTCATAATATTTAGAAGTTAATAAAATCGTGTTCTAAACAAATTATTTTTAAAAAGTAAGTAGCTTTAAAACAAAATATTAAATAAATATTTGAACTCAGTTACTTCAGTCGGTATAAGATATAGGAAGAAGTTATGTTCCTTTTCAGAAGATGGAGCCACAATTTCTGTATTTTTAAAAATATATTTTCAAACAGCAAACGACAATACCTGCAGCAATAATATTCACAATTCCATGGTCCCAAAAATTTATTACAAAAATTAAGTATTTGATTGATAAACAACAGTATTTTTTCAATGTATAACATTTCTAAAACTTGTAAAATAAAAAATTGATCGTGAGAGAAATTATTCAATTAATCAATTTTTAGATTGCAATTAGTTATAAAAATCTAAATAGAAAATATTTGTATGCTTGTATGTGTAAATTATGTATGTCAACTATGAAATTGTTAATGCAATCCACACTAAGGATGTTTTAATAATAAGGTATTCATAATTTTGCCTACGATGTAGATGATGATTTTTTTTCTATAATTTTTCGAATAGTCAATTTTCGTCTCCTTAATTTTCTTCGGCTGTAGGTCTAATTTGATTTGCACGAGGACATCCCCCAAAGAGCCAGCCAACAGCACGAGATAAAATTGGTTTCACGCGATCTGATTATCAAAATAATTTTTTAATTTCAAATAATTTGTAAATTGTCATACAGAAATATTTATTGACAATATAATTTATATAATTGAATTTCCTACTTGTGAATATGGGAATGGGCTCGTCATCTTCACTAATACTTTCATCTTCATGTTCATTATCTTCAAAGTAATTCAGTTCATTCTTCCTTTCTTTTCTCCATTCTTTTTTCCAGAGATCATTTTCCTCTGATAGTGTCACTCTCTTACAATTAAGTTTTTTGATATTTCTACTAATCAATTTATTATTTTCATCTTCAAGGCACTTATTCTTTAGAGCTTCTCTCGATTTTTTCTTATTCTTTACATCTAGTTTATTCTCTTCTGATAAAATCGTTCGAGTTCTCTCTTTTCGTTGACCTTGTACGCCCTTATCATACTAATTGTCGAAAAAATTAGTTTTGCTTTAATTTAATTTAAATGCAATTTTTTTACTATTCAAAAAATGGAAAATTTAAAAATATCACCTCTTGAAAGCCTTCTTTTATATCTTTCAAAACAGATTCTACAGCTCGCAGGGCATATTCTTCCTTTATGCCTTTCTCTGTAATTTCTTTTCTGGAGGATGGACGCATCATTCTTATAGTGAGATCTAATTTATTTATCTGATCTCCTAATTCATATAATAATTCTGCTCCAGCAGAATCTCTTTCGTTTTCTGTAAAGCAAACCGTAATTGGATTTCGAACTTTAAAGAAAATATAACCGTTTCAAAAATTTTATCAAGGATAAAAAATATTTTAACTTGATTATCAGGAGTATTTACTTTATATTTATTATGTTTATAATAAATATAAATAAAAATATCAATTATAAAAATCACAAGTGAGTTTTTGCAATAATCAGAAACCATCAGTTCCCTCTTCTTTTAGAAGCTTCTCAGTTTCTTTAAGTTTTGCAGCTTTATCCTTGCATTTAATTTCTGCATTCGTCTCATTCATTTTTTCCTTCAGTCGAGGTGTCCTCATATAAAAATTTTGAAATTATTAGACTTTGTTAAACTTTGTTTTATGACTTTGTCATAAATTATTTTACAAATAATTAATTCGTGATGAATTAAAAAATTAAAAATTACAAAAATGACTTTTGAGGTCTTACCTTTCATAATAAATCTTTGCATCTTTATTCTCATATTCTTTGTTTGTTTGTGGTTTTTTCACATACTCATCTGTACTGACATCACAAGTTGATTTTAATCCAGAATGGTTTAAAATAACTGTTTTTGCAGTTGATACCATTTTGGCCACACTGCGAGTTGGCTTTTGTAATTCCTGTTTCAATTTACCATTAATTTCATTTCTACTTTGCTAAGTATTAACAAAAAATCATTGAATCTCCTTTCTCTCAAAAGTCAAGATCTTCATACCTTTTCTACGGCAATTTCTTTATTAGTATAGCCGCAGTTTGTAAGATTACTTTTTTCATCATATTTTTGTTTCACTGGATATATTTTACGAGAGATATTTACATCGTTTTTTATTTCATCTAGCATGGCCATTTGTTGGTTTCCACTGGAGATATATTGATTATGAAAGCAACAATATTTATTTTCTTGAATATTTATTAATAAATTAATAATTTATTTATTATTAATTAGTAAAAAGGATTTACTAATTAAGTGTTTCATATTAATTATTATTAATTAATAATTAATTATTGATTATTGATAGTTTTCTCATTTTAAAAAATACCTTATTAAATAGGAGGCGCAATTTCTAGTGGAAAACATTGCTGATGATTCAGAGGATCCATCGACATTTAAGTATTGATTTCCAGTCTCTGAACGATCATAATTTGAATTTGATAAAAAATGTTGATTATCGCCACTTGAGTCTCTGACGTCTTTTATGTGTCTATTAGATTTTTCATGTCGTTGATGGTGTCTATGACGATTCGTGGGTCTTTCATTGACGTCATGTATTAATTTTTCTCGAATTCTTTTACTGACTCCTTTCCTAAATAGAATCGTGACATATTTCTTTAATTTAATTTTTAATTACGTGATTTATAAAATGTAGCTTTAAATTGTGGTATGATGTTAATTCTAGACTGGTTGCCAGATAAGATGATTCCAAAATCATTTGAAATTTTTAAAATGATACTATTATATAAATACCGCATTAATTAACCTTTCTTCTTTCAGCGTGGTATCCTGTAAATCTTTATGATGTTTTCGGTATTCGAAATCAACATTTTTATATAAATGAGGGTCAGATTCTTTGGAGATAAAGCTATCAACATAATAAGCCTTCTTTTTATCAAAGGCAGTATCACTTTCTTTTAAACAGAGGACAGTTTTCAGTCCATCTGCAACACTGTCTATTATAAGGCAGCATCCTTTTCTTGCATCTAATTTTTTTTAAATATCTCTAAATTCTATTAAATTTAGGAAAAATAAAAAATTTAAATACTTACGAGAACGAGAATCAGGAATATAGTACAAAATTACTCCAGATAACATCAAGACTGCTAATGAGAAGCGTTTCACGTAACTTATCCATTCCGAAAAATATCCATCTGAACAATTTTCGATGTAATCTATTAAAAATTAAGTATTAAAATCCATCAGAAAAAGCTATTTCCGCTAATATTAAAAAATAAGGTGATTAGTTTGGTTAAATTGACTTACCATCTGAATTCCACCCTTTGCCAGCCACACACAGGACATTCAATATTATATTGAAAAGAACTAAAAATTTCATAGCTTTTACAAATTTCGAGGTGGCAACATTCCCACGTTATTATAATACTATCAAAATCAAAATATCAAAATATCTTGGTGAGAAATGCGAAAAAATGTAGAAAATTGAGGGCTGGAAATATAATCTGAAGTTGCATTTTCACAATTCGATTTTCCAATTGAAAGAGTAGAAGCATTTTTGTAATTTGAATATCCAACGAAAATGCAATTTATGTTTCAATTAACATGAATTAATAAAAAATTATATAGGTTTTTCTAAATATTTAATATAAATCTAATAAAAATAAAAATTATTAAAATTTTGAATTAGAATAAAACACCAGATGTAAGATACGTATCTTAAGATTTTATTTTGCTGGTACTTTACAATATAATACAAATGACGTAAATCATTATACATATTCTGATTCGTTTTAAAACTCGTACATACGGTTAGCGGTGAAAGAGTGCTAGGTGCACAAGCAAAGACTAATTGGTATGTACTGTAGCCTCTCTGATTTCTCGTGCTTTCAAAACATCGATTTCTCAAAGAAAATCCAAACTTCCAAGATATTTAGAATTTCTTAAAGAATCGAGAAAAAACGAAGAATCCACCATTCCGTTGGACCTTTTTCTTTTTAATACTTTCTTGCCATCAAATTATCTCAATTGAGGCTCAAAAATATTTAGAAAACACTGAAACCAGAATGCCAGAGCATTAAAAATATTATTCTAAAGGTTTTAACCCTTTCAAGCGTCGCGAAAGCTTTCACAATTCATAATCAAAAAGACTAATTCGTAAAACTCGTGATGCTGATGGAAAATTCGTATAATTATGAAATATTATAATATAAAGCCTGGCGAAAATGTATAATACTGAAATTATTCAGATAATTCAATTCCTACTAAACCTTTCCACAATGTCTCTGTGATCTTATCTTGCAGGCGACAGATTAATTAATACTAAGGTCACCATTGTCCATGAGCATCGCGAATTGTTATTACATCAATTCGAAATCATTAATTAATAATTCGAAACAATTTATTCGAATTTCTTGATTCAAAATCATCCATCTGAAATCACACGTAGGTGTCCACGCATTCACACCGATGAGAGATCTGGTCGGAAGGAAATACAAATAGAAAAAATATAATAAAATTAAGAATTACGAACGTATCACGACTGCAACGTCGAACCGTTCTTGTCGATTTGGAATGGCCGAGTCAATAGAGTAGCTCACATAGTCAATCACATTTATGTACCGAAGACGTATCCATGTCCGTGAAAGTAATCCTACACGGGCAGGTGCTCGTTGCATTGTGGGTTAGACAAATACAATAATACAATATCGTACAGAATATAGTACAATAAAATAAAATAAAATAGAATGTAATACAATAATACGATAACGATTACGTGCGCCTGGACAGATCTTTTCTCGGGATGCTTCGCTACCTTTATCACAATTTCAAATACTTAGCTTTCTTATTTAATTTAATTTAAACTTACAATTAATTTAAACTCCAAATAGGTCCTTGAACTTACATTAGCTCCGAGTTATTATCGTCAGATAACTGCAGTGTTCTCAGACCTTTTTAAAATTTAGCCTCCTCTAACTTGCAGATTATGGTAGCTCTAATTAAAATAATATCAAAACCCGAATCACAGGTAATCCTGCACAGGCCGCAGAAATGACGACTTTATACACACAGCGAGGAGTACAATGACTGACGAAAATGAAGATGAGGAACGTCGCTTTGTCGGATCCTGAGGTTTCAGGAGAAAAAAAATCTTTATCAAACTAAAATTTACAAAAATAGAATAAAATACAAATGAAATAACTCCCTGGGGAATTAATAGATCTATTCCACGAGAAACCGAAGAGTTCTTCCACTGGGATTAATTTATCTCAAACGATTTCAGATTAATAATTTAATTAAATAAGCATTCGAATCGCCCAGGATGCGACCAAGGGAAAAATAAAATCGTGCAGGGCGAAAATGAGCGCTAAGTGAGGCTAGAATAGTCCTCGTCCGAGATACAATCTGGATGCTGGGCTTTACGCAAAGGACGATTTCATTTTGTTGAGCGCATTTGTCAGATGGGTCATCTCGAGATTTATCTGAGAAACAAGGTTCTCCAGCCTGTCGACACTATCAAGGACCTCCACACGTTGTGTGTGGGGGTTGAATCGGACCTCGAAAGGTCGGCTCATTGTGCTGACCCAACGACGGAATTTTTCCTTGGCATCTTCGAAACTTTCTGCAACGTAGTAGACTGGTTGGTAGTCCTGATCCTGGTAGGATTGAAGGGCTGTGGTCGAGGGCTCGAAGGGTCTATGTTCGCATTTGTCGCTGAGCGAGTGAAGAAGTTCGCCATAAGCTGAGAGCAGACCTGCTCCATAAGCCTTGACCTCTTTGCCCTCCCTGCAGAGTCCAAATTCGACAGTGAACCAGTAGATTGTTGAGAGCTTCTCAATTTCTTCGTCTGATGCACCCAGGGAAGCGAGACCAATTTCCTGGGAGAATTGGGCGAAGCTTTGATCTGCCAGAAGAGGCATGTGGCCCAAAAGTTCGTGAATGGCATCCCTGAAAGATAAAATCGATTTTTAGAGGAAGCTGGAAATTATTAAGTTATTTAATTTTTAAAGCATGTTTGGTTTTTAGGTCTTAGGAAATTTCGAAAAATAGAGGAACTTGAGAAGAGGGCATCTTTGGTAAAATTATGCTTTTATCCTTTCTCATTTCTCTGAGATCGAGTTCATGGAGAGCAAATTCTCAACTACAAAAGTGAATTATCAACGTCGTCGCGTCGTTAAAAGCCAATTAGAGTTCCATTACAAGCTTAGAGAGGTGTGGTAATTTTATTATGATCGTCCTCTGTACATCGTGCCTCGTCATAATGCAATATCGATTGCTATCGCGTTGTTCTGCGTGAGAGCCCAATTTAACAATCCAAAGAGCACAAAAGCTTTGGCAGTTTAAGAACGCAGAAGAAATTCAAAAATTAAAGACAATTTTTAGTGAGAAAAAAAACCAAGAGGAACAAAAAATAAAAAGAAAGAAAAACAGGCTTAGAAGAAGAGGAGAAAAATTAGAATGAAACAGGGAGATGGAATAAAATAGTATTCCATTTCATCCCATTCCCCCATTAAAAGTTGTTAAATAAAAATGTGGTAATAAGTACTCACGGTTCAGGCGTGTGGTAAGGACTGTTGATATGACGAATATACTGAGTGCTCTGGAATATCCTGAAGGCCAAGCTGGACAGGAAATCCCTAGCAGTCAGCAAACCAGCTGCAGGACGAAGAGTAAATCCTGTTTCCCTCTTTAAGAAATCACTGACTTCCTGCAACTGAGGAATGCGAGTTGGCTCGAAAATTCCTTCCTCTTGAAGCTTCTTGAAGACTCTCTGATACTCAATGCAAGCATGTTTGGGAACCAAATCAATCAAAGTGTTGAAAACTCGATTCCAGGTGTTGTTCTCAGTTTCTGTATATGGGATGCAGGGGATTACATCACCATACTTGTAGGCAAAAGCAATTTCAGCAATGACCTTCCTACGAGCTCTGTACTCTTTATCAGCAAATCCAGGATGGTTCATGTCCAGATCTGGCTCGTATTTGGTCATCAGGTGGTTGCAGTTGTCAAGATCAGAAGCATGTCTTGGGAACCAGGGATCCTTGATGCTCACAGAATTGTCAGCCAAGAGAGTCACTCCAGCAAGGGAAGAACTCTGTCGGAGGTTTCTGATCAGCTGAAGAAGACTCTGCCTGTTCATGTCCACCTTCACCAAAACTTCAAACTGAAGTCCTTCCTTTTTGGATGGTCTGGATTCGACGTGAGTCACAGTGCCCTTGAAATTCTCAATGGTCTTCAAAATTCTAGAAAGGGAACTTATTCCATCACGAAGACGAAGCACCAGAGCTGCTTTTTGCACATTCTGCTCGTCTTCCGATGTCTCAGCAATAGTATTGGCTAGGACCACTTCTTCTTCAGTTAGGCCAGAATCTGCAAGAGAAAAAAGGAACTTATTCTTTTAGATAAGATATTCTTTTAGATAAATAAGAAAAGGAACGTTTTCTTATTTCTTTACATGTTTCCTTTCATCTACATCTTTTTCTGCTTATTTTCTATTTTTACCATAAGGTGAAATTTCGAAATAGGAGATAATGACAAAGATTGAAGTATCCAAAGTGCATTTTCTCGATCAAAGGCAATAAAAGTGGTGCTGGTTCTTGTAGGGTGGGAAAGGCTAAAAGTTTCTGCGTTATTGGCCATGGACGTGAGGAAAAAAGAAAAAAAGAAACTGAATAGAGGGGACATAACTGCGTTATAAATTTTTCTCTAGAAGGCTTTTCGGATCTGGAAAAGCTTCACGAGTGGGTGGAAGTGAAGGGGTGGCACAGATGGAAGGAAAGGAGAAGAAGAAAGGACAACTCTTAATGCGACTCTAAATGCACAAAAAAAGCAGTTTTCAGCTAAGTTGAGTAATTCAAATATCGATCAGGCACTTTTCTTCCCACAATGAATGCTGTTTCACTCTCAATTTTATCTATCTTTGCAATTTCTCCTTACTTACCATAAATTTTATTTTTATTGATATTCTCTTCATGAAATAAAGGAGAGAAGAAATACTAAATTAAAGTGGGGAACTTACCATCATCTCCCGGTTTTTCCTCTCCGTCTGAGGATGATGCCTCGGCTTTAGCTTCTAAAATTTACGAACATCACAATTAACAGTCGTGCACATGCGAATATTAATTTTTAGAAAAATAGGTAATAAAATAAATAGGTAATAAAATAAATAGTTGATAAAATAAATAGGTAATAAAATAAATAGGTAATGAACACAATTTTGAAAATGAAAATTGAAAATAAATCAAGTAAGAAATAGTAAATTTAAATACAAAAAAACTTACCACTTTCCTTAGCTGCACAACTGAGCGATTCCGACTGGTCATCATCGCTAGATGAAGCGTAAGGCTCATCTTCAATTTGGGTCTGTTCCTGATCACGCACGGTACCCGAGTCGGAAATTGAGTCTAATTTTCAAATAAAAAACAAAACGTCATGCAACATCGATTACAAATCACGACGTAACAACAAAGATGCAAGCAAACTATAATTATTTAAACATAAATGCAGTACAAACTCTCGTATCTACACAAAAAGTAGTTGCAATAGGAGAGGTTTACTGAATTCAATTTCTCATGCAAAATTTATAATATACTAACAGAAATTTGACAGAAATAATTCGAACAACCTATAGTAGAATTTAACAGTAATTTTTATAGAAGACTTACCATTGGCTCTTTGTCTAGCCTCTTCAAGCACACTTTGCTTCGTTTGTTTTACAACCAAAGTTTCGAAGCGAGCATCATCAACCAGCGAACGACGACGTGCTGGATAACCATTCTGAAAAATAAATTAAAGAAAACAGTCAAAATTTTGCTGGTATAATATTTTTGTCATACATTCATACACAGTTTTTCATACTTTTCAAAAATCCTGCCTCCGAATTTCAGTGAAACTCCGTATAATTTAATTTATGTCTGGTTGAATGATAACCTAAAATAATTATTCTTGCTACATTTTCTACCGTATTTATCAGTAATTACCCAAAGTTCAGTAGAATAGAATCAAATTTGGATTTCTAAGACCAGGAATCATTCGATCAAGGCAATTAGACCCGAGAAATGTTTTGATCTTTTGTCCCCTCTCGTCATTTCCTGAACGAACTTTGAATTGTCCAACTTCAAAGCAGAACAAAGGTTTCTGAATTGGAATCATTCTTCCACACGTGGCTTTTGATTAGAAAGAGCGGAAATGAATTTCAAGCTCAGGAAATGACTTTATTCCAAGTCATAAGGATCTTCAAAGCATATAGAAAATTGAGAGCCTTAAGTAAATAATACAAATAAGAATATCGGATTATGAAATTATGAACAGGGATTATGAAAAATAGCTCCCAATCTCTATAAATCAATTTTTGTTTTACTTTTTTCAAAAACACGCTTTTAGCAAAATATATTCTAATTTTCTGCTAATCATGGTTTTATTTTTTAACAGTCTTTATTATTTTATAATTATTTTTTAATTGAATTTCTGGACTCTAGTGGTTTATGCGAATCGAGAGAAATAGTTGGCACGGATTAAAGTAGGTTTAGCAATTCTTTAACGCGTGATACAAAGTGGGCCAAGTACTCTGCGCCACCTGGATAAATGTACGGTGACTGTGCTACGTCTTGCATCACGAGGCGGTTATCCCCGTGATGGTTTAATAGATAAACGATTTAACCCTCATAGGACTTAGGTCACCAAAATTCCCTATAAGTCGGACAACTCCAACGATTCCAGCGAACAATCATTAACATAGTTAGCAAGGAATTCGTACGAGATAAGCGTGCATCCTTTTTTATTTGAGACAATTAATGTCACTTCTATTCTTAGATGCCTTTATTCTTTTTGTATCGATCTTCTCCAACAAAACTGCACAAATCCATTTTGGTAATTAGAAAAAAATATCCAACAAATGGATTTCCTGAAAACATATTTAATTTTTTTGGCTGTTTTTTTTAATCCAAGAGGGATTTAGTCTCTCGTGAGAATTAGAGTGATTACCTTTTAATGAGACAAGACAAAAAATAGCAATAAATGGACTCTCCCACGATAATCCTGCCATATCTATAATGACATGAAGGTGGAGATAAAAGGTAAAAAAAGAAGGAAATTAATCCACAGTCTGTTGGTTGTGCAACGGCTGAATGTATTATGCATCGTTACGATATTGCATTGACACAATTATTTTCATATATTAAATGAATGCCTTTGGAGGGGTTCAGGCAAAACACTTTTAAATACAGTAATTAACTGGCGGCATTAGCATAGCGGATCCGACTTGAAGCGCTGTAAAGTGTAAATGCAAACGCATTCTGCGAGGACCAATAGTTAAGGCGGAGGCGAGCCTCCAAAGATATAACGGTCTGATCTGAGACCGCGCTTAGTGTTCCAACTGTTCAAGGGAACAAGAAGCATACACATTTCCACTTTACAATCACTTGCGTTCTCATATTTATAACATATTCATAATTATCATGCTCGCTACAAGGCCGATCGATTTCTCAATCCGATAGATAGATAGGCTCCTTACATTTGCAAATGTGTCAGTACAGCTGAGTCTTCGATGACATTTTGCAATTAACAATAAGTATTAATTAATTTTTTTATTCTTATCCCTTCGCGAGGTATGTGAGATCAGTTCTCGTTCACATGTACTCGGAAAAATTTAACATGTTTCATTTCAAATGAAAAATATTTTATTTCTTTCCAAACTTTTATCGTTTCGATACACTGAGAAAAAAATGTGCAGGTGTCAAATACATGCATTTATTTGGTTCCCTTACTTTATACCAAGGAATTGTTTAATAAAGATAAAGGAATATCGATTAAAGACAAAAAACTCAAGCCATGATTCAAAGAAATAATTTTTTAAATGATATTTATATATATGATATAAAAGAATTAGCTCAACGAAATGATTTTTTTGATGTGAAAAACCTAATTTCATTTTGCTTACCTAAATAAATATTTTTTCAGTTCAACACTGAAGGTTCGTTCGGACGAAGGTTCGTTTGAACCTTCGTTCAAACGAAGTTTACCTTGATTCCGGGGTAAAAATTACCTGCAACAAAAATTAACTTCACAGAATAAATTTTACCCAAATATCGGTTAAATTTTGTTTCGTTTTCCCAGGAAAACACGTGTATATTGAAAGACGTGAAGTCTGAATAAAAATTCATCCCTCTAAAAAATTTCCTGTAATAAATTTCATCCTTAGTTTTTTTCTGTAAATGAATTATATTTTTGAAAAAAAGTATATTTGAATCAAAAAATACATCATGCATGATTTATTAAGTCATTTCTTACTTTCGTTACGATTAAACCTTTACTTCTATTAAGGAAATATTTATTTGGATGTATTCTGCAGTTTCATTTCTTTGATCCCAGAAATATTTTTGCGATTTAAGACTTTTTTTCTCAGTGTACATACAGCTGATCTAATAAAAAAAATCAATAAGAAATTGCTTTACTTATAAACAAACAAAGAAAGTCCAAGGAAGCACGGAAATAATAATCTCAAAATAATTTAGGTAAATGTAATAATTCAAAAATTTAAAAAATGCAATAGATAATATAATTGATTAGGAATTTGCAGCATCTGCTAGAAAACTCGTGCAAGGCTAGTGGATCGTTAAGGAATAAGAGGACAGGGTCGAAAAACAAATTACTTTGCATGAGCTAGGCGCAAAATTACTACCGGGACGATGAGCGAAAAAATATATTGAATATGGAAATCGATCAGTGTGTAAGAAGAAAAATCATTAACTTTTATACTCCCTTTGAAATAGCGTGTAATTCATAGACCTTCGGAATCGAAACGATCGTGCAAAAGTGATTTAAATTATTGCTTGAGATTCAAAGAAATATTCTTGTTGGAATGATCGGTCCGGCAAGAAACATCAGGATCAGTAGAAAAAGCTTCTCGCGTCAGACATGAACGCGTTTCAGACAGCAAGTAGAAGAGGTCTATTAGGTACAGACAAACTGAAGCCAATATTTAATTCCAAAAGCATAAAATTGATTTCCTTTTTTATTATATTATTGTTTAATTATATAAACATTTGATGTTATTGGATAAGTTTGTCTTTCAGGGAAATTAAAATTACTCCGTTCGTAGGACAAAAGAATTTTTATTATTAATTTCGAAATTTGAAACGGAGACAGACTATTGTTTTAAACACATAGCAAAAATAATTACGTCAAATACAGGACCATAACCACAGTTACCAGCTGCATTTCTAAAAGCCATTTGCTGACCTTACAACAGTCTTACAAGGACAGCATACTATTTCCCTGAATCATCTAAAGTAATCTCGAGGCTGCGGATTTCTTGCTATCATATTATACATCTTTAATACGTAATATATTTTTGAACTCAGAAAATATTTTGCATCACTCGAATAATAAGTAATTTTTTTATTTAAAGATTTTAAGGCTTTTTTCGGTCTGACAAAAAAAGAGGAATAAAATCAAGTTTTTTTTTCTTTATTATATGCAATCGTCATTTAAGTTTCAATTTGATTCATTAATTTTGTATTGTTTTCATTGATCAGCAAATGAGTTAAAAATAAATGAGTTGGGTATGATTAAAGTTGAGTAGCTCACTGTTTCTATTTTAGTAATTTCTCAATAGCTTTGTTTGAATTGTTATTCGAACTGCAATTTTTAAAAGATTTTGTCATTCATTATAAAGATACAAAGGCGTGTGTCACGTGTGCACGAAACGTGTAAATGTAAAGAAAACAAATTTAAAACCTCCTTATGTGATGAGAATGCAAAAAATCATATTTGATTAAATTACTCGACTGTTGATAGGATTCTTGACAAGTGGAGAAAGTGATGCCGGAACGTCTCGAACAAAAAGCAACAAAGTCAAGCGACGAACAGATGGCACATTCTCTTCGCGCCGTTAAAATCACCGACTACTCTTTCCTGACTAGCTTCGAGAAAATTCTCTCTATTTCTGGGAAATTTTGACATTTTTCTTCACTAAATGACTTCTGTCCTTTTGGCTTGATTTTTATTTGAACTTAGAGTTCGAGAATTATCACACAACAATGATCAATTTAATGAAAAACTGTATTAAAAACATGTTTTCTTACAATTCAGTTACTATGAGGAAGCTACGAAACTTCCAAATGAAAATCACATAATAAATGTTGCACAATATACAGATATAATTATTCTTGATTCAAAAAGGTATTAATTTTAATTGTTTTTCTGATTGATCTTTTTAGCTGAATAACTTTCGACCATGGAAAAAAGACTCAAATATCGGAAGGACAATAAACAAAGAGGCAGGCTGATTAATTGATTTACAAGGTCACGAATCTTACGCAACAAGTGCAGTAATTGAACGCGGGTATTGCTTTCATACCGGGCAATCATTCCTTACTCTTCACTATTTACTTCCGAGAATTTCACACTCTTTTACTGTCAGCAAGAAACATGACAGACAGTGACAAAGTATGAGAAATCTTGAAATAGCTTTATGATGTAATTTTTTGCATTCTTACGAAATAATGCAAATAAAAAGTCACGTAGACCGAGGAAAATGAGAGGAAACGTAAAACTCGATATAGTATGCGGATCAACGGAAAAATCTGTTTGCGTAGAAAAATAGCGGTAAACGAGTTGTAAGCCTGAGGCAATAAGAGACCGGTTGAGATTCACGTCAGAGATACTCAAAAGGCAGAAATTTTAAAATCCACACGTGAAATTTCGGAATCATTATATTTTTCATTTTTGTCAATACTGCCTTTTAATCAATTAAATTAAATTTTATCAAAATGTGCAAATTATAATGTACCTTAAGTTCCGAGTGTTTAAATGAACGAAATTTTTCATCTCAACTCAAATTGATCTTGAAATATTGTTCGAATGAAAAAAAAAGAAGCATTATGAGCTTTTTTAGCACGGCATTAATTTATTTGTTAATAAACCAATATTTTGCAAAAAATTTGAGTTTAAAACAAAATTAAATAAAAATTTCGTTCATTTGAACGTTTGAAACTTCAAGCACATGAAATTATAAAAAAAATGCATTGTCAGGAAAAAATTCAACCATTTTAATTGAAGTTTCATTCCACTATCGTATCTGAATGAATTTTCAACCAGGATTAATGAAAATTGGTTCAATTTTCAAGAAAATTTCATGATTAGTTTTTGAAGTTATTTTTTGAATATACTTATTCCTGGACATAAAATATATTTAAATATCTAGCTTGAGAATCGATGTCACCACAGTAGAATCTTTAATTTAAATTGTATTTAATTCAACTTAAGTTTCAATCTAAAAATTATTTGAATTTCCATAACAATTTGATTGCACTGAGAAAATTTTTGTTTGGTGTAAACAACAAAATTTATTTGAATGCATTTTCATGCAACTAAATTTTTTATTTGAATTTAACAAAGTTTGCTTGAATCAAACTGAATTTGGTTGAATCCAACAAATGAAATAGTTAGTTTGTTATTTAAAAAATTTGAAAATTCAATTTAAACTTAAATTTAAAAAAAGTTTTATTTAATTTAAGTAAATTGGGTTTGATTCAAGCAAAAGTTTTATGTGATTTATGTTTCATTCAAACAAACATTCTTTAAGTCAAATAAAAATTTGTTTAAATCAAGAAAAATTTTTTGTTTGAGCTATTATTTATTGAATCAAACAAACTTTTCTTTCAGTGTTGAAATAATTGAATGGAATATATACTTTTTTTTCTATGGTCCGACTAGAAAAAAAGGTAAAATCGCAGGATTCATGATAAAGGAAATTATATCGGGACAGAAAAATATTTAAATTTCTTTGTGAAGACATGAGATCCTGTATTAGCTGTAAATGTAATAGTAAATAGAATATTTTTTAAACAGATTGAATTTAGGAATTCAAATTTTACATTCTTTGTTTTCCTCAAAATTTCATTTAAATTTTCAAAACATTAAAGAAATAACATTGATTCAAATATGTAAAATTATAATGTAAAGACGGTTGATGCAACATTTTTTTAAGAAATTGAAAAAAACAAAGACATCCTGAACAGTGTACTTTATAGGATATTTTAAGAAGATTTTTACTACAAATCCTGCAGCAATTGGTAACAGTGTAATTTTTTGTCTAAAAGAACTTTAAATAATCTTTTATCTTCAAGGGATTTAAAATTTCAAAATTTGAAGTTTTTTAACTTACAAGTTTAAACGTTGAAGTTCAATTTAAATGTTCAATTTTAACTGTATTTTCCCGGAAAAAATATCCAATTTTAACTGTATTTTCACAGAAAAAATGTTCAATTTTAACTGTATATTCACAGAAAAAATGTTCAATTTTAACTGTATTTTCACGGATAAAATGTTCAATTTTAACTGTGTTTTCACAGAAAAATTGTTCAATGTTAACTGTATTTTCACATAGAAAATGTTCAATGTTAAATGTATTTACACAGTAAAAATGTTCAATTTTAATTGCATTTTCACCAAAAAAATGTTCAATTTTAACTGTATTTTCACGGAAAAGGTGTTTAATTTTAACAATATTTTCACGGAAAAAAATGTTCAATTTTAACTATATTTTCACAGAATAAAATGTTCAATTTTAACTGTATTTTCACGGAAAAAATGTTCAATTTTAACGTCAAAATTCGGGATTTTAATCTTGTAAATTAATAAAATAAACATAATTAAAGCAGTAAAAGATTCTTTGAAGTTCTTTTAGACAAAAAATTACACTTTGACAAATCACGCATTACAATATTAAAATCCTGATTTGTTTAAATTGAACTTTAGTGTTTAGATTTTTAAGTTAAAAAACTCCAAAGTTCAAATTAAAAATCCCTGGAGCACATAAGATTCTTTGAAGATCTTTCAGCACAGTAAAAAAGAATACTTAAAATTGTTACACCTTCAAATGGTTTGGATTAAAATCAGTAAAATTTTGTCTTAATTTAAACAATATTGGTCTGAATTTAAGGCACAGTTCTGAAATTCAAGTAACGTGGTATTAAATTCAGACCAATATTGCTTAAATTAAGACAAAATTTTGCTGAATTTAATCCAAACCACTTTAAGGTCTAACAGTTTTCAGTATTCTTTTTTACCTTGAGACAAAAAATTGCACTTTTACAAATCACACATTGCAAGCTCCATCCAGATTAAACTTACCTCAATACTATAAGACTTCTTGATAGCGAACATTTCTCTGTTTTTCTGCGCTGCTGCAACTGCCATCATGATCTTCTGAAAGTCCTCTTCTCAAACGAAACAATTGAGTCCTTTTCGTCACGACTGAATATCACTGCCCTGGTTTTTTCTTGAATTTAGGAAAGGAGCGGAGGGTGCCTCCGGTCTGAAGCAAGCCTGACAATTACTTTTTTTCTCTCGTGGAATTCACTGCCTGCCGGTTCCGGAAAAGAAGAAGAGCGAGGAAATCACGGTGTCTAGGAACTTCGGGATCGCGACCACAAGTTGAGGGGTTGTTGTAACTCCTTGTCTGTCGTAATCCGCGTCAAGCTCAAATTACTCCGCGCGGTTTGTTCTGAAGTTTGAATAATCTTTTGTTCTGAAGGTCTTTTCTGGCCTCTGCTTCTTCTAATCAGGCTCCCCCGCGAGTCTGCTTTGGGCGAAGCGAACGAGCGAATGCGTCGTCAGGGCGGTTTGTCGGTGCATTATAAACGCGACCTCCCTTCACCGCAAAGCTATACCGGGGTCAGGGGTGCCCCCACCTCGATGGGTTTTGGAAAATCTGTGGCTCGTCGACGACTCGCGTCAGAGGTCCGCGACACCATGCCAGAAGGTACTCGGACATGCTTTCGTAATATCGCGCCGCGCACCCGCAGAAGCAACTCTCATTGGCTGAGTCCACGGGGGATCCCGGGCTGAGTCACCGAGCACTTCAGGCATTAGGCTTCACCAGTAGCTGAGTAGCTCATACCGTTGCTTCCACATCTCACATCCACAGTCTGTAGCACCTGACTATAGCGCATTAAATCAACAGCCCACATGGCAGCCTGACTGGTACCTGTACCTATATACCTGTAGCTATACAGATGACTTTCCTGCAGCGGGAACAGATCACACAGTTGTAATACGCTCCAGCGAGAGGATCACTTTTCTTGTTTTCCTCTATCAACCGATGTGGGATGTGGGTTTATCGAGATTTTTTTCCTCAAATTCTCCTTCCTCGTGAAGACGATTTAGAAATTCCATGAGAATGCAGTGCAACTTCAAGTCACAGAATCGGCCCTCTATGAAATATGTTGTTTCTCAAAGGAAACAAGAAGACACGTATTTTAACATCTTAAGTTGATACATCTAATAGAAAGTGGGAATTTAAAACAAAAGTATATGATCAAAAATTATAAAAAAATATGAGTTTGATCGCTTGATATCTTGAATATACTTTCACTAGCATAAATATTCTATTAAAAATAAGTAAAGCAGGCATTTATTGAGTTTTCCAGAGTTTAATTTTGCGATACATTAATACTTTTCGGAATATTTTTAAGAACATCTGAGTTATAAAGCGCACTTGCATTAGGTAATTCTAATTTGAAGCTAATTTTGAGGTAGTATATCGAGGTAACGAATATTTTAAACTATAACATACCCCTAAACATGATTTGCATTGCCCTTCTTCTGATTTGTATTCAATTTCGTGTGATTTAACGTCTGCGCCAAATTAACTGCCCACGATTCGTTCACTAATTAAATAATTTTCACAAAGAAGACTTATTTATTTTACGAAAATTCTTTTTGTAATTGTAAGTTTAAGGATCAAAGATTAAAAACTGGCAAACTAGTCAGGTTAATGCAAAATGATAGTTATTTATCGATTCAATACAACGGCTGTGGATTTAACCAAAAAGTATCGAAAACAGATTATTTGCAATAAAAGTGGTTTAAACAATCGGATGATTGTTATTTTTTATAAATTTCATATTACACAAAAATACACAAACTATAAATATTTTCATGTGTCTAACTATTATAGTTTCTTTTAAATAAAGGTGCGCTAATTTAGCCGCGGTGCCCATTTAGCCTCTTCTCCCCTATTTGCATTTTAAACGTGTTTTTTAAGAAATTAAAAGACGATTTTCTCAAAAACCCCACCTTTTTTTAACCAAATTTTTTTGCTAAATTAGTACTCATATGATGAAGAAATTAAGTAAGATTCATGCTGGCTAAACTACATACTTTTGCTAACAGGAGAATTTTTTAAAAATGAAATCGAATTTTCGAATTTTTCTCACAACTGACGGCACATACAAAAAATATCAAAAAAAAGTTTGATGCTTTAGAAAAATTTTACGCAAAAGAGCTCTGACTCTTTTATGACATCTTGCAACATTTGTAAGAAAAATTCGAACATGTGATTTTGTACTAAATACTTTCGACTAAATAGCCTTTTTATGTTTGCAGAATTCAATTTAAAAAATAAGATCGATTATATTGAAAAAACACTTCTTTTTAATTTTTTTAAATAGTTTTTGAAAATTTATATTTACATAAGAAAACCATCCATCGAGTTTTATGTTGGTCAAACCATTTTTGAGTCCAGGACGATTCCTGTGTTTTTCAAAATCACATTTTCGAATTTTTCTTACAAATGATGCAATATATCATAAAAAAGTAAGAGGTCTTTTGCGTAGATCTTTTTTAAAACATCAAACTTTTTTTTTGATATTTTCTTATATGTACCGTCAGTTGTGAAAAAAATTCGAAAATTCGATTTCGTGAAAAAGAAATTCTCCTGTTTACAAAAGTAGTTTAGTCCGCATGAAACTTACCTAACTTCTTCATCATATGAGTATCAATTTAACAAAAAAATTTGGGCAAAAAAAGGTAGGGTATTTCAGAAAATCGTCTTTTAATTTTTTTCAGATAATTCGTGGCCATTTTGCAAATTTTCAATATTTTTTCATTTTCTGCTGGATTTCGAAAGAAGCCAATAAACCTCACCATAATCAGGAAAGCAAATTGAAATATCTTTATTAAGTCCACAGTTATAAAAGTTTAATGAAAAATGTTTTTTTTTAAAGAAGCTGAAAATTCAAATATTCATGACTTTGTGAAAATGTATTGTAGTTTTTCTTAAAACGGTAAAATATGTGTCTTCTTATTTCCTTTGAAAAACAACATATTTCATAGACAATCGATTCAGTGACTTGATGTTGCACTGGCTGCCTGATTTGAAATGAATTCGGTCTGAAGTTCATTCTTCAATGAAATTAGGTTTTGGTTTTTTTTTTTATTCTCAGGAACCTTAAAACTTTTGAAACAAGTTTTTTTTTAAATTTCAGTGGAAATGTTGACACTGCAAATTGTTTGTTTGAATGTTTAAGCTTACATTTTTATTCAAGTGCACTTGCACTTTAACTAAAGAAGTGTTTATTTGAAATTGTTAATTGTTTCTTTCTTCTTAATCTAATTTTGTTTTCCTAGCGAATTATATCAACCTTGTGCACGATTTATTCGCTCAAAAAAAATCTGGTTAAGGATTTTGGAATTCTTGATCACTTTGACCTTTATGTTGTGTATCCGGAAAAATCAATTGAAATTGGCATCAGCAATTTTTTAAAAATATTTAACAACTTATTCTTTATCAATGGTGATTAAAACAGAAGCAATCCAGCAAACATTCCAAAGTAACTAATTTGTCACTATTATGTAGGACAAGGTAACAAGTTACGTAGTTAGTAACTTAAATGTAAGTCACAAATTACGTAACTTGGGCAACCTCATTTACGTAACAAAATTACGGAACTAGAGTTAAGAAAAAGTAACGAAACTTTGTTTTCTACAGAAATATAACATTTTCCGTTTAATATTCCTTAAATAAATTAAAAAATTAAATGGACTATATTTAATAAACTATTTTGTGCAAGTTTTTAATGTTTCAAATAAATATATACAATAGAATATGCACTATAATTCGTGTCCAGTGAACGAACTAGAATAGGCTGGGACATGGAAAGATATAAGGTTAAAAATATATACCTTTGTCCGAACACTTATTATTAATTATATTATTTTTCTAAGGAATATGCGTACTTAAAATGATTTAGAAAAAATGATCTCATAATAAGTCGTATTTTCCGTCGAGAGGACGATACATGATGACATATATTTGCGAATACAAAAGAGTTCAATCAGAATAATTTTTTTCATGATAAATTTCCTGAAAAAATACACTTTTTAGAAGGTCGCACCTTTTTTCTGAAACCTTTGAAAAATCTAAATCTTGGCAAATAATTAAATTCCACTATTATCTACTCTCTGTGCAAACTCTACGATGACGATTTGCTTAGTTTCGAGAACAATTAAGTTTAAAATCTAGTCTTATATGAGGGTTATTTAAGAATAGGTTACGGTATGAACTGAAGTTAGCATATCAAGTATTTCTTAATCAGAGTATGTTCAACTAATTCAAAATAATTGTTCTATAAACCGTTTAAGACCAGCACCTCTTTTTACACGAAGAAAATAATTTTTTCACTGGTACATGTTTTTTCTCATGTAAATTTTTGAAAATGCTGCTTTTGAAAAATTTACTCATTGTATTTTTACAGCTAAATAAATCAACTTTTCAATAAATTTCTTTTCGGAAAACCTTTTTTGGGATCCAGCAATTCCTGTACATTTTTTCAGAATTTTTTCTACTAAAATCCGTAGAGCTATTACAAGAAATATGAGTTCTTCGAACGAAGCAAATTAGCTACATACGGCGCTATAAGGTTAACTTCACATCATTTCTTAACCTATTTCGAAATACCGTCAAACGGGTCAATTTCGGACCTGTGGGGTAAATTCGGTCAGCTCTAAATTGATACTTTAAATTACTCAAAAAGGTTCCACCTAGAATATGGAATCAGTTTCAGCCTTAACTGGTTCCAGATCCTAATTAAAATCACTTTGAGTAATTTAAGCGATGGATCTAGGACTGTCCAAAATTATCCCAAATGTCCGAAGTTGCCCCCTTTGACGGTAACCCTCATGAGTCTAAATTTTAAAGTCGACTAGTTTTAAAACTATGATAAATGTTTTCGTGAAATTTTGATAGCGATTAAATCATGTTCAAAAATTAAATTAAGTGAAATTTAATTATTTGCAAAGCCTTTGATTTTTTTGAGGTCTCAAGAAAAAATTACGACCCTCTAAAAAGTACATTTTTTCGAGAATCTGTAATCTTCCGGAGGTAATTTTATTATGATGAAAATTATTGTTAGACAAATATCATATGGATTCAAATGAAACAAATGGTACGAAAATTACTAATGTAAGTTTTGACATTTTATGTTAAGCAGTTTTTTTCACAAAAAAATTTTTAAATTGTGCTAAGTAAATGTCAGATTTTTAAAAATGTGCCCGCAATATGTTTCACATGAAGTCAGTGGAATGATTCTAATATAATATAAGGATATGCATAGATACATTACATTAGATACATTTTTTAATCGTACGCTTGTTTGCACTAATTTCAAATATGTTTTGAATCTTTTAAATTCCAATAATATTTATATGGCAATGAAATCCTACTTTACATAAAAGTGAAGAAATTCGACTTGAAAATAAATATTTTTTGCACGTTTACATTATCACGTTACAATTACATTTCAATGGAACGTAAATTTTACGAAACTAAAGTCACGTAACTAGTAGATAACTTTTTGGTTAAATCAATAATGCGACTTGTTACCTCCAGTATACGTAACTGTTACTTTCAATGTTTGCTGAGATACTAAAAATTTTACGTTAATATCAAGAAAACACACGGAGAAAAATTGATGTTCAGAATTAGCATCTAAGATGTTAAACATAGGGACAGCCTAGATGTTAAGTTTTTAACATTTAGATATTAACGAGTAATATCTTAGATACTTTAGAGATATTAGATGTTCAAATTTA
This sequence comes from Euceroptres primus, assembly GCA_037177015.1. Taxonomy (NCBI): domain Eukaryota; kingdom Metazoa; phylum Arthropoda; class Insecta; order Hymenoptera; family Figitidae; genus Euceroptres; species Euceroptres primus. The sequence goes on along the minus strand of JBAGKK010502529.1, from coordinate 23,810 downwards.
ACATTTAAAAATATCCCTATGTTTAATATCCATTTTTTTCCGTACGTGAAGGAGACGTCATCACTTATTTGTCTCTTTTTTGGGTATAAAGTCAGCATACTAAAGGAAATAATGTTTGAAAAAACATTTAATGTTTTAAAAAAAACATAGGTACAACATTTTTTACGGCATTTTTGTAAGAAAATATTTCTTAGCAGAAATTAGTACAGTCTATACACGGATGTGTCCCTTTTCCTGCTCAGACTCAATGAAAAATGTAATTCTAAGGATATTATGTCTTTCAAATATAATTTGGCAATTAAGAAAACCACAAAAACTAGACTTTTCTTCTGTGTATTGTAGAGAGCGCTGAGACAAAATTTTAATTTAATCGACCAGAAAAACAAAAATCTTTTCACATACAAAAATAGATTTTCATGATTTTTCACAGATTTTTTAGAAAATATCTTCTGTTGGTAGAAACGATTTGAAGTTGAAAAGTTCGAAAACAGTAATTTTCTCTATACATTACGATGTTGTGTACGCATTTCTGATTAGCTTATCTTGTCATGATACAAATTAATTACAATTTTATTATAATTTTACTATAATAATAGTGTAATTATAATAATTAATTTTCTAAGTCCTGTGACTAAGGAAAAAGTTTGTGGCGGTTAATAAAGTTAATTAAAATGAATATTTCTCATAAAAATTTGTGTTTTGGAGGTTTTTCCAGATGTTGACAAAAAAAGATTTTGAAAAAGTAATTATTTAAGGATGTGCATTTTTTTATCAAACTGAATCTTAATCTCCTGAGGTTATTTTCTAATTATTGTCAGTGAGTAGCTATATGCCTTCGGATTCTTACAGTAACACTACGTTTTCTTAGAATTTCGCATATATTTCCTATTCTTTGAAAGAAATTTGCCTTTGACTTTTTTACTCTTATTTCCAAAAAAATGGTCAACATTCTCCATTAAATTAACTAATTGTTAATTTCATAAGTTTTGGTTTGTATTTTAAGAATGCAAGAGCTTTTTGAACTTTTTGAACTTTCTTGATCCAAGTTTAGTTTTCGATGAAATCCAGGGAAAAATTTGCACAATTTTCTTCTGAAGTTACTAATAGTCGATAGAAATTTACCTTTAAAGTGAACCTATGTGCATTGAATAATGTTTATTATTAAGATCACTAATAATTCTCATTATTGGCATACTATTAATAATTAATAGTAAAAATTAATAATTTATTATTAAAATGTTCAATCATTATAAAACTCCATTAAGTTTGTCTATATCCATAATAATTTTATATTTGAATGCAGTACTATATTGATGAAAGTGTCTCACTTTTACTTAATTAAAAATAATCCTTCATGGTCAACTCTGTTGACTCAATATCAAAAAGTTCATTCTGTAAAAGTAAATAGGCTATTAAAAATTACTTAAATGATTAATTAAACTATTTTTCGTTCAGAAAATCATGACATACATTTAATGATTTTTATATTTGTTTTCATTTTAATAAAATAATAATTTATCCATCAAAATGTCTTGTAAGATTTGTAGCTTTGACACTTTCCCATGACGTCTTTGCTTAATGTCAGAATGAAGCATACAAGAATTTAATTACCTTCGAAAGATTACTTTCCTCTGCAGTCAATACATTTTTATTAGATGAATATTGTTTATTGCAATATTACAATACAAGATTAAAATATTATTATTCTTTTGTTATTTGATAGAAAGTCATCATTTTGTTTTTTCCATTGATTACAACTGATATTTGTAAATTCTATTTTATTCTTATATTCATTGTATTTATTTAAAATGTACTTTATATAAATCTGAAAAAATATCAAATAACATAAAAGCATCCTATTCTTTTGTTTGTTTTTTTTCGGTAAAAATTCAATAGCAAAGAGGAAAATTAATCACATTACATGGAACTGACCTAGTCCACGTTACCGGAAAGTGTCATTATCCTCTATGACGATTTTACACGTCTTTCCTCCTGGCTTTCCCGAGATCTTACGTACGCACGAGTTTATCTGCGTCATTACTCGAGAGAAACATTCCCTGGGAACTCCAAATCACTATGCATTTACATTGCATACAAGGAAATGATCCCTGTTTATTCTAACAAATCTCAAACTACAAATTCAACAAGTAGAATCATTTAAGATGATGACTATCACTTTTTCTTATTTGTTTACGAAAAATTACCTCTTATAACTTCCATTATTATTCGCAAAATCACATCTTCCTCAGAATTTTATTTTTAAAGGTTTAAAGTTTAATTCAGTCTAAAACTTGAGAATAATCTTTAATCTATTGATATTAAAGTGACACACAGGAAAAACGTAAGTTCAAGATGAATCAACAAATTTTTTAAATGATCTGCAATAAAAATAAACTTTGATTTTGTTCAAAAGGTTTAACATAAACTGTTCAAAAATTGGTATAACATAAACCAATATCGAGTTTATTTTTAACCAAATCAGGGTCTTTGATAATTCATTTTCATATAGGAAGCATATAACAAAAGGAAAAAAGCAGGCTTACTGGAAAGGTAGATTATTCAGTTTGGAAGTTAGATTTTCTCATAAAATGTTTTTCTTGTCTTTTTAAAAATAATTTTTTAGTATTCCAGTATTATAGGTACAAAAATATTGTGATAAATATTATGAAAAATGTAAGTTGCGTTTCAGTTATAGGCATGCGTGTATTACTTGCATGATAAAATTTAATTTTTTCTCTAAAATTTGTTAATATTTCATAAATAACAGAATATTAACATAAAACTGAAAGTAATCTATATCTGTTATACATAATACTTGCAAGATGCCTTAATTGCAAAGCTTTTTGTTGAATAACCTACCTTTTCACTAAGTCTGTTTTTTTTTCTTTGGTTATCTGCTTCCTACATTTTAACTATCTTTTCAATTGTACTATGTTGTAGCTTTGACTGTTCCACAGTTTTGTGTACAAATTCTGCCCTAGGAATATGTTTTTCTGTAATTTTTACTGTTGTAAGCACATCAACTTGCAATCTGTCAAACCCGTAAATAATATTTTTGATTTCGATTTTCCCTTTTTCATGACGGATTTTTTCCCCTCATTTTCTGCATCGGTTTTCGCTTTCTTTTTCACCACTGTCGCTACCTTAATTTTTATAAATAATTTTTAAATCAATCAAGATGATTAAATTCGTTTTATTTTCCAGAGTTATTTTTATTGACATGCCCAGAGAATTTAAAACAAAGCTAAAAAATTTGACTCTCATGCTAGAGATCTCATTACTCTTCTTATGGTTTATAATAAACCCTAAAGACTTTAAAAGTTTGTCTATGGTAAATTAAACAGGTATCTTGATCTTTCCCTAAATAGACGATATCATCCAGGTAAATCGTAGAGAGGAAACCTCTGTTCCTTATATGTGACATTACTGGCTTTAAAATCTTTGTAAAAACATACGAACTAGTACATAAATCAATTGATACGATGTGAATTGGTACAAAATACCATTAAAACGGAATCTCAGAAATTTTCTACCACCAGCGTCGATAGGGACCAAAAGATATGCATCTTTAACGTTTAAATTACACATGAAAGTGTTATGTTGAATTAATCTAATTGCGGTTCATAAGTCTTCTAACTTAAAATGCTCAGTACAAAAGAATTTATGAAACTCTTTTAAATTTAAAATAAATCTCTTCAAACCGTCTGGTAAGAGTGGTAAGGAAGTTCATGAATTACCTTCTTTTTTCTAGCTTATCAACAACTTATAACAAAGTAGAATTGCAAAATGAGAGCAAAGATATTCAGAGTTTCAAATGTGAAACGAGTATTACGAATTAAAATTAATACAATAATAATAAAAATTACACAATAAATATTAAATTATAATAAAATACTAAACCAAGACCATGGGTAAAATTCATCCAAGAAGATTCTTGTACCTACCATTTAGTAAAAATAATTTTTTATCATCTTAAATATTAAAACTATGAATACTTATTTCACATATACTGCGACATGTCGATTTTCCATCTAATTTTAAGGTAGGAAACTTATTTTATAATTAATAATACACATGTAAATTATATAATATTGTTATTTATAAATAATCATCAACAGCTGTAACTGATGTGGTCCGGCGTCGACGGACGAAACTGTATTATTTTACCAACTAATAAACCAGGTTTAGTAGACAAAAACCATTTAACACCTTTCATTAATTATAATTCATCTGGCCAAAACTTTAACATCAATATAAATATTAATAATAAAATATGGAAATGTTACATTGGAAAAATTGATATCTCAAAAATGTTTCTAAAACCTTTCTAAAGAATTTAGCTGAGCTCACTTTGTGTACAAACCCGCCTTGAGTACATAGATAAAAAATAAATTCAATTTTTCTCACCATTAAAAAATATAAGTTAAAAATGAATATTAATATTATGATGTAGACTCGTGAATTATTGAATTCGAGGAAAAGGGACACGGTATGTATAAAGTATGCAAAAATGGTATGCATCAGATATTAACTTTCATTATCATAATTTGTCTATATTATTAGTATATTATTAGCATACAAGATGTAAAACATACCATATAACACACACACACATATAATATGTATATATATATATATAATTTTTAATTTATATATAAATAAAAAATATATAATCCATATATCTGAAAGAAATATTTAATTTAAAAAATTTTTAATAATAAGTACCCATTTCTGCTTTTTCATTATTTTATTTTATTACTATTACTAATCTTATTAGGAAAAAATAGAGGTCATTATTTTCTGATATTATAAGAAGTAACGATGATTTTGAACATCGAATCTCTTTTCTAAGATTGGGGGATTCGAAGAACTTTGACTTTACCTGACAGCCGGGTATTTTCTAAAGATGAGGACAATTTATTCTGAATTTGAGGAAGAGGAATATTCAGACTCTGAGGAAAAAGAAGAAACAATAGATCAGATTCTCAAAAACAATAATTATACATACTATATATGAGATCCAGTTCAAGTAGAGGAAAATAATTTTCGAAACTTAAATAATAAAATTAAATGCTATAAATAATAACATTCTGGACATAACAGAGAAGTTAATTTTAGGATGAGAGCACTTTATCAGATATAATACATATGAGCAATCGAAAGGGCGTAAAAAAATCTATCGAAACTGTCTGGGATTTTTTTTTGTTACTATTGAAAGAGTCATAACTCTCCGAAATAGATGGTACCCTCACAAAATCCAGAAATTGCACCCCCTCCCACTCAGTAAATATTTGTCCTTTGGGCAAAATTTCTTTCCTTAAACTTCCAGCCAATAATAGAATTACACTTTACCCAACTTTGAGCCCGATCAAAATTTTAAGTCGCTACACTTAATTAATAATCCCCCAAATAAAAAGTTTAAATGTTTCGCTTAAAATATCTCCAATTCGACGCAAGAATTTAATTAAATATAAATTTAATTTCATTCCAATACTCTCGCCTTTCTTTAATACACAAAAATCCCAGGGTATCATTTTAATCTTCAGCAAAATGAGATTAAACTGCCAATGTTCCACGATTTACATACTGTGATGATAATAGAAAAGCTTTCTCATTAGTGATTATTAGTTCTTCATCTATTTCCAAAAAAGATAGTTAAAATCTAAAATGTTATTACTATAATCACAGTAAATCGTGGAATATTCTTTTAATCTGAATATTATTTTGATCTGAAGTGGATCATTTATTCTATTGTCACAGTCTTTTGTTTTTCGATTTCTTATTTTGCTGAAGATTAAAATGATACCTTGGGACTTTCTGTGATGTCATCCCAAAAATTGGGGTATTCTGACGCTCGCCCTTTTTTAATATCTATTAAACGATAATAGGAAATCTCTTCCATAATAGTTAAAAAGTCATTAGGTGCTACGGAGACAGAGATTAGAAAATTAGTATTCAAATTTTCAAAATTGATATCTCTGAGAAACAGATTTAAAAATATACAATAATGTATTCAGATATCTCATAAATCCCAAACAAGGTATAATTACCCACTAATACCTTTTTGTTGATATATAAGTACGTTTTCTTCCTCTTCCTCTTTTCTTCCTCGTTTTCGACACAGTTAGTAAATGTTTGTAATTAAAATAAAAATTTTTTTATAATTTTCAAAAAATCATACTTATCTATTTATTATTATAATTTTTCATTTTCTGTAAATAATCGATTTATAATTTGTTCCTAAGATTTAATAGGCACAATACTTTCCCTGAATTTATCCGATTTTTAAAGCCTAAATTACAAAAATTAGAAGGTTTTTGTGGTTTTCTGAATTTATTGATAGAATTGATAGAATTTCACAATCATACCTTCTAAGTTAAAATAGTTTGCAAATTTTGATTTGAATAAATTAGAAGCTTTGAAAGAATATTTTTCAAACTACTGCATTTTTCACTATACCAATTTTGTTTGAAAATCTTTTTCTAAATATCAATTCTCCAATTTCTCCACTTTTCTTGCCAATTTCGACTTTTCAAATGTTAATATTTTTAATTTAAAAATTTTTTTAATTCCTGAATTTTCTTATTGAAATATTAATTTAAGAATTTTACGAGTACTTGATTCTTAATCTTCTAAGTTTTCTAATTTGTCAACATTCTATATTTCTATTTTTCAATTTCTCAAATTTACAAACTTTTTAATAATTTAAAGTTTATCATTCATTCAAATATCATTTAAAATGATAAATTTTCCATTTATCAAACGAAGGGTGTTTCGACAAAACAGCCTAATTCAAGGAAATCAAATTTTACAGGAGGGACAAGAAACGTTCCCCTGCTCCTCAGGGGCGTAACGAGCGTATTGAGTTTTGGGGGGTGAGTATTGTCATAAATGCCGACTCAATAAGTGGAATTTGCCGACTAGTTACCATTTTTTGCCGAATAGCCGACTTTATAGTCGAATTACCCGAAAATCCCGAAAATGCCGACTCGGCACGACCATTGGGGGGGGGGGGTGTCACACCCCTCACACCCCACGCTCGCTACGCCTCTGCTGCTCCTTGAAAGAAAGGTTCAAAGTTGAAAAAATGTCATAACAGCCTAACTCAATCTTTTGCAACATTTTTTTTAGCTTTTTTTCAACTATGTAATGAAGAAATAATTTTTTAAAAGTAATAATCTCTGAGAATATCAATTAATCTATACCTAGGAATTAAGAATAAACTGCTCATAACTATTTCCTGAATTTTATTAATTATTTAATTTAAAGCAATCTGGCCCATAAGCCATGACAAGGAAATTACATAATTATTGTAAAGAAAATATGCTTGTTATTATTAAATATGAGAAGGTACTTTTTGAATAAAAATTGTTTTTAAAACCAACTTTCTAATTTTGCCGGATCGAACCGTTTCACTGAGTAATGTATTTGGAATTTAGAGAATTTTTTAGCAAAAAAAAAGAACGATTCAGAAAATTTTAGGGGTTACGCTGTTTTTCCGAAACACCCTTCAAATTTTGCAGTTTAAACTCAGACTGTTCTGAATCATTAATATCAGTGAATATCAACAATGTAAATGGAATCATAGAAAACTTAAAGAATTGAAAATTTAAAAATTACCTCTTCGATGAAATTAAAAACTAAAAAAGGAGGATATAGGATGATTCATGAATAAGAAAATAAAAATAGACCGCTCTCGCGATATACCTCCCCTTGACATAAGTCCTTCCACGAATTTTCGCCGAATGTGAGGCGTCCAAGGGGATGAGAGAGAGAGGCGCTATGAGCTCAGCGGAGTTTCATAGTACCGTAGCCACAAAGCGAACAGTATCCTAAGCGGATAGTTTCGTCAGTTCGCTTCAGTTCGCTTTCATTGTTTTGGTTATGCGTTATATATAATACTTAATAAATAATGACTCAATAAAACTTAAAATTAAAGTAAACGTTAAATTAAACTTGTATTAAAAAATATTTTCTTACTCGTGACAAAAGTAAAACAGAAATAGTTCATACGGCCCTGACTGTTCACGTTTAGAGACTCGTGATTTAACTCCAAGGCCATTGCAGTGCAATACCTGAAATCAGCATTAAATCGCGAGAGCAGTGTACTGCGACTTTTCACAATGCGTTTGCGAAAATTTAATACAGTAATTTTTTTCTTGGTTTACGTTATTCCTTTAAATTGAGCTTGATGTGCAATAAAAAAGATATTTAAAATTCTTCACTTTTTTCAGGATGAAGAGGTGACGGAGGAATCTATCGTTACCATCATTGGGGATAAAAGGACGTAGACGTCAGGTAGCAAATTTGTACAATAGATTTAGAACTGATAAATAAGTTTAAGTTTAGGCAGTAAATTTAAATTAAAATATGTAGACAATTATATACAATTTATATATATATATATATATGATTTTATTTAAAGTCATTTATAGTCAATTTCTATAATATAATAACAATCTTCAATTTGAAAAACGTACTTTATTATTTATACTTCTCAATATTCTATGTAAGCAGATTACGAAACACTTGTCAAAACTCGATGGACATTGTAATAACAGAAAATGCAAAAATGTTTCATTCATCACTAACTTATTCTTATGACGATAAAGTCACAATATAAAGCAATATAGTCATATAAATATATGGGAAGGAAATGCGACTATAATTTTTTTTTAACAGAAATGAAACGATTAAACAACTTCACGTCGAAAGAGTGAATAACTTTACAACATTTTTAGTGAAAACATAATTCAAGAAAATCCTTCGCAATGTCCTTACAGAAAACTGCTTTCTACAATCGCGAATTCCAGAAATTCGGGTAATACCTGAAACTTCTTTATCAGACGCTCTCTTTTAAGACCCTCTATTATGTACCAAATGTGATATCTTTATTTGTTTAAAAATAGGACCACCGAAAATTTTTTATACCCAGACGATAATTCGTGATGTTATAAAGTAGAACCATTTCTGGAAATCATTTCATGATTGCAGGAAATATATCTGCAACATTAATGCAACGGACGATACTGTTAGGGTTCTAAACTGCGACTTAAGTGATTAATAAATATAAAGAAAGTGTACAATTACTTTTATCAATTCTGAAATTAACATTTCGAAAAATTGTTTAGATCAAAATTTCTATTGAGCTTTGTTCAATATGAATATTGAACAAGTTTGAATATATAAAATCGGTCAGTTTTATAATTTAATTATTACTTCCCAAATAAAGGTATCGTATTAAATATTCATAAAGAAAGAAAGATTCTGCGAGAGGCAGTAGAGAAAATATTTATTCTGAATTTGCAGTGCTTCATAATTGAAATGTAAATGTAAAGGGTAAACATATAACATACTTTCTTATGCATGTCAGTTATAAAATTTAAAATATATAAAACGCGCAATATTCAGATAATAAAGTTAATTGAAATTGTACATCGGCTCACTTTCAACCTCGGTAAAGTACCAGTTCGCATCTCGACATTGACTGTATATAGTAAACACAAGTTGTAATTGACTCTGAATATTACTTTCATGTACCAAGGCCACACGTACTTACTCTGAAACATTTAACACCACTACGATCGAGACTACACGCATGAACAGATGGTAAATTCTCAATTTTTAGATAATATTATCATTTTTTATTTTAATTATTTCATTTATTTATTTCCTTATTTATTTTTCCTTATTTATTTATTTTTATATTATTTTATGAAACTTTTTTCATACTTGAATCAAAGGTTTTGAACTTTCGCAGAAAATCCCAACGTATCATTTTAATCGGCAGCAAAATGAGAAATCAAAAAACAAAAGACTATGACAATAGAATAAATGATCCATTTAAGATTAAAATAATAACGCTACAAATTAAAATAATATCCGACGATTTACTGAGTTTTTAAAGCAAGTATCGTTTATTTAAATTACTAGCAATACTGATTCCATAAGAATTAATGTCAGCCTTACAAGAATCAATTTTCTTAACGATGGTTTTATTACTTTTATGAAACATTCCATTCGACATTCTTAATTTGTTCTTTGATTCAAAAAAGTGGTAGTCTTAAAAAATTAATTTACAAGATCCTCTAAAATTTTATTTTGTTTCCAGATGAGAATAATTCACACCTAACTCGGAGTAACTTTAATCTTATGCCATAACTCATAAGTTATAACGTTAATTGTAAAGTGAGATCGCGGAAGCCTATTGTAAAGGTCACTGTGAAGATATATAAGAAATTTTATCTTTGTGAAAGGATTCGATTTTTTAAGAGCAAGAAATTACTCAGAAAATATTCACAGTTACATCTAGAATTGAGTAAACCTTATTCCTTTAAAAGAATGCTGTATTCATATTACTAATTTGTTCAGTTGTCATAAGGATATTGACAACGTCAATCTCTAAGAAAAACTATTTGCGTAAAAGTTGAGATTTCATTCCGAGAAAGTGAGGACTAAATTACGTACTAAGAAAATTTTTAAAGGAAGAAAAACGACTCATTAGTACTTAATAAGGCTAACTAATAATTGTTTGTTATTATGCAAAAATACAGGAAAAATATCGTACAATAATTTTATGCAACCAATTATTTCCTTCTTGTTTGATCTTTACATTTTTATTGTTGCATTTTCATTCTCACTTAAATTTGCATCTTTATTTTCCAATTTTATATTCAATTTTACTATTGGTTTGACTATAAAGGAATCTAAAGAATCTCGAAAATCACTCTATTGCATGAATATGTACGAAATGTATAAAAAAAAAGCGATAAAAAGTGAAGTTACATAAGAAAATGTAGAACTGAGGTTGAAAATTAAAATATGAATCAGTTTTCCCGGATAAACATCGCCACTAAGCGGTGCGGTATTAGATCCGTAAAAGTTTTTATCACACGATTCTTGTGATCTTGATAATAGCCGAACGGTAATGTCCTTACAATAAGTTATACAATGGCTGGGATAATTATTTCCTCGATGCTAATCAATCGATTAAAAAAGCCTTGAACACTTCGATGTATATGAAAGGTACGCGGGGGCTCGATTATGATAATTACCCTGTAATAAGTCGTCTGACACTATCATCGTCTTTTTAATTACTAATTCATCGCATCACTAATTTCTCATCTCCTTTGGCTCATCCCAATCAGAAAATCTTTCTTCATCTTATCTTCATGGCACATTTAATACAACTTATACATTATTTCATTCAAATATCTCTTTGTTTAATTTATTTATTAATTTATTTTTCAACTTATTTTTAATTTATTTTTTATTACATTTTTTATAAAGTTTTTTATGAATCATTTATCACTCATCCGAAACGTAAGTGGTGTACATATATGCGGTTCATTCAATGCAACGAAAGCTGATATACGATCAGATTCAAGCGAAAAGTGAATGGAGTACAGAAACATAGAAAATATTATACATAGGTGTATAGTTGCCTACTCCGGAATAATAATTAGTTATTATGCGGATTAAAAGACTTATCTGACGGTCAATTCAGTGTAGGTAGTGTGCAGATGCACGGCCTTGTTCAAACTATTTCAAATAATATGTAACATACATTCAGCCCTCTCTAATTACAAAACTTTATCATAAAAAGTCGAAACCTAATTTATGATTCTGGAAAACTTTTTAACGATAAAAATTAAACGTCCTCAAACCGATACTTATGCATTGCTTCAGGAATAAGAACACCACAGCTGAAAATTCCTCAGAAAATAGTAGTTAAAATTAAACTTAATACGGCTCGAAAATTGTTTTATACATTTTTATACCTTTTCTCAATTTTACAGAAGAAAATAATTGAAGATAAAAAAAATTCTTACATTCTCGAAATTATGTAAAATTAGTTTGAATAATTCATATTGCACTTAATAAGGATGAGTAATAAAAATCAATAATCTTCTGTTTTTGAGCATTAAAATTGTTCTAGAATATTCGTGCAATTATTGAGAAAATGGATTTCAATTGTTAGAGGAAAAAAAATTAAGTACCTCTGGGAAGGTAATCCAAATGTTACAAATTTTCCATGCAATGCATAGAAGAAGAAGTAATAATCAATTTTTTCCACCCAGTTTAAAATTGAAAGATGAGATTTTTCCGTTTTTTTGTTCACTGCCATATAATTTAATTTTTAATGAAATTAATTATTCGTTACATTTTTCCGAAACATTTATTTTCTCTCTCAAATGATACACATTTTAGTTCTTATCAATTCAGCACTCATGTAAAGTGCTCCTTTTTAAAAAAAAACCAATACTTAACTTTGAAATAATTCTTAGACTTTTGCAATTTTCTATTACTTTACTTATCTTCATTTTTATAGTACAATGGGTTTTGACACAGTGCTTTGGGTCTTTTAAATAATAGCCCTGCTCGAATAATAATAATAATAATAATAATAATAATAATAATAATAATACCTTCATTTTCACTGTAAACTGAAAATTTGAAAATGAAAAGTTTCTAAATTATTGTAGATAGATATTTTTTCTTTATAAATTATTCTTGTCAATATTTCTAACTATCAAAATGCACTCTAAGGCCAAGCCTCCACACTCATTATTCATCAACTACCCTAGACTGTTAAGCAGTGATACAAACTAGTTTTGATTAAAATTAATCCAATTATTATTATTATTATTCGCGAGTACGAAGTTCCACATTTTTGTATGACTCTTAGAAAGAGTTTATCGACATTTAAAAGTGTAAAAAAGGCCTTTACTTTACCTCTCACTTGTGTTCTTTCAATCTCCGGTTCTAGGGGTAATTAGTTTACGTTAAGTAAACACTGATAACGGAACTCACATATGATCGCTTAGTTACTTATATCTCGATGGTCTTACGTGCAATTATAATCCATATTCTCATTGCATTATAAAACTATAAGATATACCATGCAATATAAAATGAAAGCAATTTGTCTTCATTCAGGCCAAACCAAGGACCAATATACATTCATCTGGAGACAGATAAATAATTGTATGATCTCAGGGCACAAATATGGATTTATGATTAATATCAAATTCCTAAGAGCACGCAAGCTAGAAATATTATGTACTTGTTTTTCTACTTACTAATCTGAAAACTTAGCACGGAGGCAGAATCGTATTACGTCAGAGGTAGAACGAATCAAAAGACTCAATTACAGGATTCGAGCCTCGACGAGCCCTTTTTTCAGAAAGGCGTTTTAATCTACCTTTTTGTCTTTTTTCAAAGTTTTTATTTGTTTACTTTTTTATTCGTTTTCTGAATGGCATATTTTTCAGTTGCTCCTAGCAATGGAATACTAGAATACTGTTTTGGCAAATTATTGACTAATAAAATTATTGGTAAAATATAAAATTCTTTAGCTCTTTTAAACTATTCTTAAATATTCCCTCACATTTTTTATATGTATACTGATTCATAATGATTAGAATCACAACATTAAACAGCCATCATTTAAAATTTTTCATTCTTATTTTGCCAGTTTAAATTACAATATACAAATACATTTATTACTCCATAATTTATTCAACTTATTATTCAGTTGGCAAATTCAGCCCATAATGTCAGACTCATAAACTATGATAAGAACTGAAATTAAAAAACTTGGCATAGAATCAAGGATTTTAAACTGTATGTGAAGTTCACATTTTATTTTATGAAAATTGTGTATCGAAAATATCTTGAGTAATATATCATATTTTGTTACACAAATTTAATTAATTTCAATAATCTCTCGGTGCTAAGAGAGGAGTGTAGTGGGTAGGTTGCAATTCAGAGTGGATTTTCATGATAAAAAAATTCATAGAGACTGGAACCTTCGCTAAGGGTTAATCACCATTGGGTCCGGTATTCTATAATCATCCTGAGGTTGACAGGTTCACAATAGCGTGCCATTCATACGAGGGGTCACTCTGTCAAACTACCGACAGAATTTTTATAATCAGGAGAGTTCCTCTATAGAGATGCACGATCGAGGAAACATAATTCACAATAAAGGTTATTAACAATCAAAAAAAATTATTTGTCAATATTTTTTATATAATTTATTTCTTGAATAGAATAAGCATAAAAATTATGTTAAAAAGGGAAATAAATCTATTTTGTTTTTTAATAAAAAAATTACATTATAAAAATTACATTTTCTTGAATTATAAAATAATGTAAGCAAATTGAATATTTATTTAAAGCACCTTAGTTGTCTCCAAAAGTTTACTAATTTTAAGACTCTTTTTAAAAATTAAGTGGTTATGCTCTGTTTCAATTAGATATTCCGGTCATGGCAGAATTTCTTTTATGCAATGACAAAAGCGATTTCGCGTGTCAATGATATTTATGGATTAACCTGAAAAAGTACATAAATATAAATATCTCAATATATTTTTATAAAAATAACATAAAATAAAATTAGTTTTCTTTTTTGTAATTTGTAATTCTTCAATTGTTTAGAGACTAAATTAAAATTTTCAGGTTGATCAAGTATTTAATATGTCTTCAGTTAGAATATTTTTTAAACGCAGTAAGTTTTATTATTGTCTTAACTGCATCAATTTGGGACAAACAACTTCACTGAGGCTTCTTAATTGTCAAGACTGGTTTTTGCACTCACCGCAATCGATTTAAGAGAACGGGAAAATAAATAAAACAGCTATTTTTAAACTAAGATCTTTCTCGTAAAAAAGAGTTGATTTAAAAGACTCGGCGATTTGAAAATCAACCTCATAATTTCCTCAGTTAATAAATTCTGAAATAATCAGTTCATAAAAATAAAACTATCTTTAAATTCAAAAGAAAGTTAAAAGGGTCAAACTTCTTTTATTCAAGTTTTTATAATAAAGAGATTTAAATAAATTCTGCAAAACGGGATCAACAATACAAATTTAATTACTAATAAACCATATTTTAATAAAGACAAATTGCATAAGTGCAGTTTATTTTATCATCTGCTATTCTAATTAAAATCTAATATGGTACTAATAAGAGAAATTCAATTTACACATTTGACTGCGATTTTACATAACATCGTAAAATCGTCCTCGAAGAATTTTGACTCGTGGGAGACAAAACAGGTTTCGTGAGAAAAAAATTACCCGAGGCTTCTGCCTCCTGAGCAAAGTCAATGCCATTTTGCATCGGTTAATTTATAATGATGAAAAAGTATATATCTGCAATTTAGGCTTTATAATGGTGCATTATACTCTAAAAATTTGAAATAATCATCAGTAAACAAAATTCATTGATATTCAGTGCAATTGTTTATTAACAGATAAATTTGACTAAAAATTTGAATTCAATTACTACTAGAATCAATAGAAATATTTTATTAAATGTTTGGAAAAGTTTTACTCGAAAATCAGTGAATTGCCATTTGTTAATATAAATTTAATAATAAGTCTACGATATAAAGAAGTTGCCAATAATTACGTTTTATAGCGAGTTCTCTCATGGAGATCGTGAGATTTGCAAGGTCTTTAACGATCCGCGCGACTCGATCGACGATTTGATGCATTATTTCGCAATCGATCTTGAACTCGTTCCACATATATGACACGCAATGTCAAACAATCCATGAAAGAAAAAAAATTCTTAAAGGGCACTGACATATGTGCACACGTGAGAAGCCCACTCAGGAGTAAAATTTTAATAATCGGTCAACAATGATCATAGTGAAAAAAATAGTTTAAATGGCTATCTTCTGAGTCACGATGTTCAAGTTCGATGGGTTTTTCTACAACTAATACAAGCATTATTTCTCTAGAAAAAATTGCATTCAACCTTGGAATTCACATGTATGTATAAAGCTCTTATTTTACAAAGTTAATTTAATATTTGATTTTGATTTAATGAGTACTTGTTTACGGTATTTTATTTCCTTATTTTTTTCTTATTGTGTTATTATTAACAGTTTTCATATTCTGGTAAAGTTTTAGGATAGTTTGGAAATACATAACTTAAAAAAAGGAAGTTGCAATCCAAAAAATATATTTTCAAATATCCATATTGTTAATATTAATCCACAGTAAAAAACAAACGTTCATATAAAAATGTTTGTATAAATTGTGCTTATAATAATTAAATTTGAGCAATTTACATAAATTTGTAGGATTCATTTTTATATTAATGAAGGAAGAGAGGATAAAAAAGAGTAGAAGTAGATACAGGACACGGAAATGTATACCGAATAAGTGTGCATTTTAAACACTTGCAGATTTTTCTTAGTTGCACCTTGAGTATTGCAGTTTCATTTTTTATACTGCCACGCCTACATTGAACTGACAACTATAAAAGATAAGATATAGTGAATTTTAAAAAAAAAACAGAAAAATTATAGAGTTTTTCCGTTGCTTTTTCAGATGACACGCCTATTTCTCGAAGTTGCTACAATATTTTCATATCAATCTAATCAAAACAAATGTTTACATTAAAAAAAATGAGACCAGAAAAAGGGGGATTAAAAAAATCTGATTAATAATTGATAAACCGTATATAGGCAGATATTTTTGTTCATATCTGTTACATTGGTCTTTCCTGTAATAATTAGCATATATATAAATAATTAGCAACTGTTTAAATCATATTTTCGAATATTTCCATTAAACAACACGATATTAATATAAATATGCATAAGTTCTTATAATTATGGAACTTTAACACCTCCCATTTACTTATTACTCGATCAATTCACCACAATTCCATCGATGATCATTTGTTGTTAATCATGTAGCAAATTAAGTGGAATAAAAACAATGAAACTTATATAAAAACTGTTCTATTATTGTAACTTTAATTCACAAGTCATCTTTTGATGTTTGAAATGACGTGAATCAAATATCTTATAAAACGATTAGTAAACAACCATGGGGGTCTTTTCAGTGTGATTTTCCACAATAGAGGTAAAAAAAGTTGTATTAAAGAAAATTGATTCAAGAATTACCAAGCAATATATTTATATTAAAGACAAAAAGTAACGTATACTATACGAAAGTTTCGGTACATTGATATTTTTAAAACATTTTTTATCGCCATAAAATATCTCTTATAAAAATTATTATAGTTTAATTTTATCATTTTAACATTTGTAAAAATCTACATCCAATAATGAATGAATGATGAATAAATAATGAAAAAATGGAATTTTTTCAGAAACAAAATATTTAAGTAACATGTTTTAAAAGTGTAAAAAGAAAGACGGATGATGAACAATAACGATATCATGTGATGATGTGGTCATAATACTGAGTGGAAAAGTCAAGCCCTCATAATGTGGCGACACGTGTGGACGCGTTACGCGAAAATCATTTCACTTCTCCCTAACTTGAGCATGACATATTTCACTGTGACTTAAGCTCTATAGGATTTTCACCCACATACTAGAAATTTCTCTTCCTCAACAAGCTGCCCCTTTTATCCGATCATAATGTCGGTTTTATCTGGTAACGATGATTTTTTATGTGCATAGTGCTTCTGCTAACCGCATCTTATTTTTCCCCAAGTAACGTGAAATTTCATTTTAATATATATTTTACAAAATTTATATGTACACTTTCGGTCAGGATTGTGGGACCACCTGTTTTTTGATTATTGCTTAATTTCTCTTACTTCAATTTCTATCAGAGTTAAAATTCTTTTCCAACAAGATGAATGCTATAAAAATTCTAGGTTTATGAAATAAGCCCAGGATGAAATCAGTTGGTCCATTTTCATGGTGTGCCTAAATGCATTTCCACCTCCTCTTAAAAAAAAAATGCAAAAATAGTGTAAATTTCAGTGTTTTCTTGATCGATCTGCCCTATCAGATATTTGGTTCATATTTGGACGGTAAGTTTCTAACATTTAAAGACTAATTTAACCCATGTGCCAACTTCAAAACAAAAAATTTTTACAAAAGTTAAAAAAAAAATTTTGAAAAATCAAAAAATTAAATTTTCTCGAAAATGGCTGAATCAATTTCGATGGTTCAAATATATATTGTCCAAGATATCACATCGGGTCTTTAAAAAATGGAGAGTCAATTCTAGCAATTAGAAAGGAACAATTTTTTTAATGAAAGCTTTTTGGCACCGCTGTAATTTTCTTCCTATAATACGCTCACGCCCTCAATAACAACATATATTTCTGCGAGCATGATCCCAATGGTACTTCACAGTTTAAAGAAAAATTATTGTGTCATTTGAAATTATAGAAACGACTTTACATAGATTTTACATTACATCTTGTGTTTTCGATCTTTTTTGTGTGCTATTATATACGCCACACAGTGAGGCCAAAAGCACTTTTTGTGGACAAAAGTCTGTCTACAAGTCAATTTTCAATGGATTTTGATGTTTTTTTTAATGGCCGTAAGGGTTCCAGGTATAATGAGTCGGTGTAGCAAATTCACTTTGTCCAAACAAAAATTTTTTATTTAACAACAAAATAAACAATTAAATTTTGTCTAGCCCAAGTTTTCAGAAAACATCCTTACCATCTGAAATGGAAGAAATATAATTTACCAGCATTCAAAAGCAATGTAATACAACCAGCCCAGGTTCTCAGTAAAGATCTATGGTATGCCGCGGTGGCGCAATTGGTAACGCATCCTGCATGAAATAGGAAATTCCCGGTTCGAACCCGGACAGCGATAGGTTTTTTTTCTGAAAAATTGGGCTAGACAAAATTTAATTAATTAAAAATTAATCTAGTCCATGAGAGACAGGCATACTACGAACCCAATTGTTCCGATATGTCGTAAAGGTAATGTTTCTCATGGAACAATCACGAAGAAGTCAATATAAAACAGTTTCCATCCTTACCATCTGAAATGGAAGAAATATAAAATAAACAATATTTTTTTCCTAACTTTTCAGATGTTCCTTTTTTTAAGATCTTTAAACTGACTAAAAAAGAGCTTAAGTTAGTGCAACAACTATCTACCAACAATTTCCAGTAGGTTAGAGTAAAAAAAATTGTTTATAATATTTTAAACAAATTAATGGACAAAAGCCATTTTCTCGTGATTCGCAATGATTATTTGTTTTGAATTCATAGTTTTTATATAAAACATGAGAGAAATTAATGCCTAATTGTGATCAGTTAAGAATAACTGCTGTTTGACAATTATTCAAACAATTTTTATAAACAAATACACAGTTTTCGTGTGTCACAATGAATAGGCTCAATTTTTTTGCAGAATATACCCAAAATGTCTTGCCAAAGACTCCATGCTGCCATTTTTTTAAAATTAGCAACAACTGTTAATTATTTAAACAATATTTATAAACAAATTCACATTTTCAACACTATTTCACGAATAGGTCCAATTTTTTGCGGAACCAACTTAAGATGTATTGCCAGTGATCCTAGCTGTAATTTTGTTTCAATTGATAAAAAATAATTATTATTTAAACATTTTTTATAAATAAATGCAAATTATGACCATTTTTCCAAGAATAGGCTCCATTTTCTTAGCGAAATCGTCTAAAAATGTATTACCAATGACTCTTTGCTATGATACTTTGTCAATGGACAAGAACAGTTAATTATTTAAACAATTCTTATAAACAAATGTTTGTCAAATTAACAAAAACTTTTGATTATTTAATCAATATTTATTTAAAAATTTACAGTTCGACCATTTTTCAATGATAAATATTAATTTTTTTTGTAGGATCAACAAGAAATGTTTTGCTAATTCTTCGTGTCATATTTTTCTAATTACAAAAAAGTGTTAAGATACGATACCTAGTAAATAGATAATTTGACAATCCAATAACCCAATACTCAAGAACCCATCACACCTTTCATTAACACATATATATGGGGCATTATTTCTCAAGTGTACCCACCCCCAAAAAATGAGTTTTCCCGATCGGGCTAAAATTTACAAAAAGTTTAGTCTTATAAGTTGGTACTTTAAAAAAAAAGATTGATCAGTTTGGTCAAAAACTCGCCGAAGTAGAGGTGGTGAAATGAGAGCAAAGAGCCTTTGTTTTGGATATAAATATCTTTTTATGTATGGCATACAAAAAAATTTGACTCAAACGTTTTCGATAGATTATTTCCCAATTTTTCGAATGAAATAAAAAAAAAGTTTTGAAGAATTCAAAATTTATCCAACATTTTTGAGAACCAAAAATATTTTTGATTTTTTTTTAAGTTCGACCCTTTTTTTCTTTCTTTTTAACAAAAATAAAGCTTGAGATGTTTACTTTTAGCTCCTTGAATAGCAAAATGTCGTTTTGCGTTATTTTTAAAAAATTGAATTTAAGTAACCTGGTAAATTCAAAAAAATTTTCCTATGCGCGGAAAAAATTCGAAAATTTTTTACGTGTACAGTTTTTGATAAAAAATAATATTCTAAAAACGAAAATTCGAAAAAAAAATTTTTTGTTGATTTTAGAATTTTTTGAAAATTTTCAAAAATGAAATTTCTTGAATTTGGTTAATTGCGCATTTTAATGTGCAATTTATATATAATGTACATAATGTAGGAAGTGTAAATGTTATTTGTACATTAAAAATGCGCAATTAATGATATTAAAAAAATTTCATTTTTGAAAACTTTCAAAAAATTTTAAAATCAACAAAATTTTTCTTTTGAATTTCTGTTTTTAGAATATTGTTTCTTATTAAAAACTGTACATGCCGAAAATTTTCCGAATTTTTTTCGCGCATAGGAAAATTTTTTTGAATTTACCAGGTTACTTGAAATTCAATTTTTCAAAAACAACAAAAAACGACATTTTACTATTTGAGGATCTGAAAGTAACCATTTCAAGCTTTATTTTTAGTTTAAAAAAAAGGGTCGAACTTAAAAAAAAGTCAAAAGTGTTTTTGATTTTCAAAAATGATGGCTAAATTTTAAATTTAAAAAAATTTTTTATGTCATTCGAAAGATTGGGAAAAAATCTATCGAAAACGTTTGGGTTAAAATTTTTTATATGTCATGCATAAAAAGATATTTATATCCGAAATAGAGGCTCTTTGCGCAAAGTACAAAAATTTCACCCCCTCTACCTCGACGAGTTTTTTACCAAACTGATCAATCTTTCTTTTTTAAAGTGTAGAAGATTTATTGAGCCCACAGTTACAAATTTCATAAAAGTTGTACATAAAAATAAATAAATCAAAACACTTGTTGGGGTCCAATAGGTCTAAGCAAGTGGAGATCCGAGAGTAAATTAATAAAAAACATTTGCAAAACAGTAATAATTCTTTTTTAAAGTGTCATCTAATAGGACTAAGCTTTTTGTAAATTTGAGCCCGATCGAAGAAATTCATTTTTTCATCACACCTTTCATTAACACATATATGTGACCGTCGCCGTCGCGAAGAAAGGGACCTAACGCCCTGGAGCTACATTTTACAGGAGAAGCGATTGAAAAGGCGATCCAACACAGGAACTCCATAAGAGGGCCTCACTTTACAGTTTAATAACAATTCGATTTTTTCAGGTACAGGAATAATATTTTTTATGAAAGAGCAAATAAAAAACTATGGATTGGTGTAAAAAACTGAAAATGGATTTTTTAAGCCTTAAGTACCTTTTTTCGCGGACGGCCACATATAATGACCTTGGTTTTTTAGTTAATACCGCAAAAAATTAATATTTATTATTAAAAAATGGTCATGCTGTGAATTAGTTTATCAATATTGTTTAAATAGTCAACAGTTGTTGTTAGTTAGTTGTTATTAATTGGACAAATATGCCAGGAAGAAGTCATTGGTAAGACATTTCTATAGTTTATTCCACGAAAAAAATAAGCCTATTCATGCAAAAATGGCCAAAATGTACTTTTTTAAATAAAAATTGTTTAAATAATTAAGTGTTCTTGTCCATTGACAAAGTATCATAGCAAAGAGTCACTGACAATATATTTTTAGTTGATTTCACTAAGAAAATGGAACCCATTCTTGGAAAATGGTCAAAAAGTACATTTATTCATAAAAATTGTTTAAATAATGAATATTTTTTATATTTGAAACAAAATTATAGCTAGGAGCCTCTGGCAATACATTTTTAATTGGTTCCACAAAAAAAAATTAGACCTATTCGTGGAATAATGTTGAAAATGTGAATTTGTTTATAAATATTGCTTAAATAATTAACAGTTGTTGTTAATTTGAGAAAAAACGAAAGCATGGAGTCTTTGGCAAGACATTTTTGGTTGTTTTGCAAAAAAAATTGAGCCTATTTATTGTGACATACGAAAACTGTGTATTTGTATTTGTTTCTCTCATATTTTATATAAAAATATTAATTTCAAAAAACGAGTCACTGCGAATCACGAGAAAATGGCTTTTGTTCATTAATTTGTTTAAAATATTATAAACAATTTTTTTTTACTCTAACCTACTGGAATTTTTTGCTAGATAGTTATTACTGACTTAAGCTCTTTTTTTAGTCAATTTGAAGATCATAAAAAAACATCTGAAAAGTTAGGAAAAAAATATTATTTATTTTTTTGTTAAATAAAAAATTTTTGTCTGGCCTAAGTGAATTTTCTGCACTGACTCGTTACACCTGGAAGCCTTACGGTCATTAAAAAAAATATATCAAAATCCATTGAAAATTGGCTTGTAGACAGAGTTTTGTCCATAAAAAGTGCCTTTGGCCACACTGTATGGAGTATGTAATAGCACACAAAAAAGAACGAAAATACAATATGTAAAGTAAAATCTATTCAAAAGTGTGTTTATGACTTCAAATGATGCTCATTTAAGAGAGTCATGAGTTAAAATTAAGAAGACTCCTCGTTTCAATTTAACTGCATACTTTGTAGAGGCCATTCAAATAATTTTTTTTTAAAACTGTGAAGTACCATCGGGATCATGCTCGCAAAATTACACGTTCTCATGTTACTGAGGACGTGAGTGTATTATAGGAAGAAAATTGCGGCGGTATTAAAAAGCTTCCATTAAAAAAATAGTACATTATTCGCCAAGTTTAAACGCAAATTTTGGTGAGAGCGTAGTTTAAATCACGAGGCGAAGCCAAGGGACTTAAGGGCATGTGATACGTTATGATGTCATGAATTACCGACAGGTTGTAAAAAATATTCGACAATCCTATTTTTAAACAAACAAAGATATCAAGTTGAAACTTAAAAGAATGATAGGAAATATGAATGGGCACATCTGTTATGTGTCATTGTTTCAGAATTAAAAAAAAAAGTTTTCAAAATATTTTTTTTCAAAATTTTGAAAAAATGACACATAACACATGTGCCCATTCATATTTTCTATCATTCTCTTGATTTTCAACTTGATATCTTTGTTTGTTTAAAAATAGGATTGCCGAATATTTTTTATACTCCGTCGGTAATTCGTGACATCATAACGTATCACACCCCCTTAATAGCTCGAGCCAAAATTTTCGTTTGGACATGGTAAATACAGTGCTTTTTGTCATGAGATCGAGAAAAAGCCAAATGATTTTGATTTTTCAAAATTTTTTTATAACTTTTGTAAACAATTTTTTTTTTAAGTTGGCACTTGGGCTAAATTAGTCTTATAATGGTAGAAACTTATCGCGCAAATGTGGACCAAATATCTGCTAGGGCAGATCAACCATGCTTACCCAGCTATGGCTTTTTAAATCACTTCCAATGTTCTTTGATTTATTGTAAATGTAAATTTCTACAGAATCCTAGCAACTTATAAACGTGAAATTTTTCTCTTGCTTGTTACAACAGATTAAAGTTTAAATAAAAATGTTCGAACATTTTCAATGTTGTTTTTGCTAAAAAAATATTTTTGTAAAATAAATGAAACATGTAATCATGAAGTTTCTATAAAATTCCCTCGAAATATATACACACACACACACATATATTTAT
>JBAGKK010502518.1:0-14668 GCA_037177015.1 Euceroptres primus | reverse complement strand
CTTCTAGGACTTCGTTTGCTGCTATTCGGCTTGCAGATTTACCATCATGCATTATTATTGTTTGATAAGAACGAAAACCAGTACTTTTTATTTGTTTAACAATATCACTAAAGCACTTAGAATCTGCTGAAGATTCCTGCACCATGAAGGAAATGAAAACAATTTCTATCAATTTCCACTTGTACTTAATCATTTTGAAGTTCTTGAATTAAAAATTAAGCACTTTTGCCAAATCACAATTTGCTTAGACGTATTTTTTTCAACAATCTTTCACGATGCTTTGAAATAGACTGAATGTTCCACCAAACTAATTCTTTCTTAATATACAGTCAAGTTTTCTATTTTTTTTCTATGTTAATATAGTGTGGAAAATTGCTTGGTTTATCACTTCAGCTTTACTAAACCTAAATGCTTCATAATGATAAAATAAATATGAGGGGTAAAATAATTTTGAACTTAAATATAAGTAAATACCTAAGTATGGATTTTTTCCTAAGCAATTTTTTTCTAAGGTCTAATAGGAGAGCACAGGGGAGCGTCAAGTAGATTTGACTTATTTGCCAATATGTAAATTGTCTACGTTTAGTAATGATTGAAATATGAATATACATATATGGAAAGTCTGACAGTATATAAGTGCTTTTACTAACACTTGAGGTAGGTATATACCAATAATAATCAAGGGAAAAAAGAAAAACATTTATTGCAAAGATAAAAAAGAGGTTCATGTGAGCAACAAAATTCGTTAATAATCTTCTCTCTAAATTTGAATCAGTCAAAATTTTTCCTGATTTCCTACAGTAACCCATTTCTCACTGATTACTTAGTAAATTTGACTAATTTTTCAGTAAAATTGATTAAATAATCAGTCAAATCTACTAAATTAACAATCAGCAAGAAACGGGTTACTAAATGAAATCAGTGAACATTTTGACTGATATAGATTGAAAAAGTTTTAATGTCATGTTCAGGCAGTTGGCAACGCCAACTTCAAATTTCGAGAAAATGAAAATTGTGCCGAGTTGTGCTAGATTTATGCTCTATTTGTGCCGTAAAAGATTTTTTGAAAAAAGAAAATTTAAACCCAAAAAGTAAAAAAAAACATTTTTTTATGACAGCTTCACCAATTGGCTTTTTCGAAAAAAATGTTGTGCTGCGTAGCATAAAAGTCACACAAAGATATACCGCAAACTAAAATTTGATATTATGAACCATTTTCGAAAAAAAACAATACTTAAAACAAATCAGCTGCAAAATTTTGTTTTTTTGACAAAACAAAACTTGTGTTAGGAATTAGTTATTACGCGTACTACTTTGCTGCAAATATGCAAACCATTTTCGAAAAAAAGCGACTCAAAAAAAAACTCAAAAAGATGATCAATTTCAGAATTTCGAAAAACGGAAACTTGTACTGAGTTGTGCTAGGCTAGCACAATAATTATTTCTAATAACAATTTTCACTGAGATTAATATTTTCCAAAAAAATGCAATCTTTTTTAACTTGGAACGCGTTTTTCACCCGAAATTCTCAAAAGTACTGAAACTACAAATCTGAAACTTGTGCTGAGAATACTAACACAATAATGTAGCACAGTAACCTATCACAATAATTATCTCTTATGACAAATATCACTAAAATTAATATTTTCCAAAAATGCAATATTTTTGTACTTGGAATAATTTGCCCAAAATTTTCAAAAATACGAATTTCGAAAATCTGAAACATGCTGAGTTGTGCTGGGCTAGCACAATAATTATCTCTAATGATAAACTTCACTGAAATTAATATTTTTCCAAAATCCATTCAATTCTATTTTACTGGGATACATATTATACTCCAAAATATTTAAACCTTTTTGAATTTAACGTAATTTTTTACCACAAATTTTTGAAAATAGAAACTTGCAAAAAAATTTTAGTATATTGCCTGTTGCAAATTTTGATAAGATCATAATTTTAAGCTAATACTTTTGTTTATTATTACTAAAAAATGGTTTACTTGCCCTTTTTCATAAGGAATCGTCCATAAACTACGCTACACGTTCTTAATTTTTTTAAACAGAGATAAGAATAAAATCGCTGTGCAGTGGAAAAGGACAATCCTGCATAAACAGAAGAAAAGCAGGTAAGATCCCTAAATGAGCTGAATAAAAGTTCAAAAAAATGTAAAATAAAAAATTTTTAACTAAATTTGTTAAAAATTATTTCTTCTCTTTTTTATTAGTTACAGAGTTAATTTGTATCATTTTCAAAGATACAACTTTTTAAAAAAGTTTGAAAATCTATTTTTAAATATTTTTTGCATACTTTAAAAATTTTACATAATTTTTTACAATGTTAATAATGCATTATTGATTTATTTATTCAAAATTGAAACTGCAGATCTTTTCAAGCTCCAAAAGATCTCAAAATATTCTTAATGTTTGAAACTGGCAGTGTTAATTTTGGAAAATATTTTACAAAGTTTAGCGAGAAATGAGGAGCTTTCGTGGATTTTCACAATCATGTTTGCTAGTTATAAATTTACTATTTCTCTATATTACATATGTAGTCATTATTATTATAGTATAATAAGAAATAGTGTATATAAAATAATTTATACAGTATTAATAATGCTGAACTTTAATATATTGAGAATAGAGCCTTTTTTAATCCGAAAACATTGCTATTGCTAGCCTAACAAAATTGAGATTTTCAAAATTCGCATTTTTGTGAAGTTTAGGAACAAAAATAATTATAAAATTATTCAAGGATCGAAATTAAATCAACTCTGCACAAGTTTCAGATTTTCGTAATTTGTATTTTTGAAAATTTTGGGCCAAAAATTTATTCCAAGTCCAAAAATATTGAATTTTTTTGGAAAATATTAATCCCAGTGACAATTGCCATTAGAGATAATAATTATTGTCCAAGTCTAGCACAACTCAGTACAAGTTTCCACTTTTCGATATTCTGAAACTGATTATTTTTTTGAGTCGCTTTTTTCGAAAATGGTTTAAGATTTTGATTTCATATTTGCAGCACAGTAGTATGCGTAGCAGGTTGTTCTGTTTTGTTTTGTCGAAAAAACAAAATGGAACGGCTGATTTTTTAAAAAATATTGATGTTTTTCGAAAATGGTTCAAAATAACAAATTTTGGTTTGCGGTACATTTTGTGTGACTTTTATGCCATCCAGCATAACATTTGTTTTTTTCGAAAAAACCAATTGGCGAGGTTGACATTAAAAATGTTTTTTTGATTTTTGGACTCAAATTTTTATTTTTTTAAAAAATCTTTAACGGCAAAATAGAGCACAAATCTAGCACAATTCAGCACAATTTTCATTTTTTCGAAATTTGAAGTTGGCGTTGCCCACTTTGTGAACATTTTAATGTCATATGAATGTGAAATTATTTTTATAGAGTAACCGAAAAGACAATAATATAGATTCTAAAGATGTCCTTGCTTGGAATAATAGGAAAATTAAATTTATCGAATTTATTTGTTAAAAGAGTGAGTCATGACATAAAAATAATTTTTTCAATTATGTAAGTTAAAATAGCTTACAACTTAGAAACCTGTAGTTTATGTTGATTTTTACAAACTTATTTTTTAAAAACTTCCATGTCCAGTTGTTTACTGATCAAAAAATAAACAATTTTTTCGAAATTTATTTCTATTGCGCACATCATCAGACCGTTTCCCTTTACTTTGCCAATTGTCAAAACTCAAAAGCTTCTTGGACCATTCAAATTGTAATGTAAGTGCCGTCAACTGGACTAAAGCTGGGACAAAATGAGCTTTTTTCTGCTTTCGCGTATTGCCAAAAGTCGCCCGAATATTTTTGATATTTTTTTATATTTGCAAGACTATATTTAAAGGGTGTGAATTTTTCAAGATGTCAAAAAAATTCTGTAAACTCAAAATTGCTATTTAAAGATAAAACAAAAGTCCTCTTCCGAGCTGAAGTGTTGCTGAATTGAGGCTAAAAAAGTTTGATCAGAAAAAGCTATCCAGTTTTGAGGAAATAGATGTGGAAGTTGACAATCTCGAAGTGACCCTAACCAAAATTAGAACAAGCTCGGCTGCGGATTACAATAAAAAATGCAATTTTCAGTTTAAAAAAAATAAAAACTTGATCCGGAGATATTGAGTTGCTGAATACGGGTAAATAAAGTTTGGTGTAAAAAACTTAGTCAATTCCGAGTAAATTGACCGATAATTTTGGGGTTAGAATTTCATAGGTTTTTAACATCGGCTTTGGATAGCGATTAAAAATTGAATTTTCAATATTTTACTGGAATAAAAACTTGCTCCCGAGATATGGGAGATGCTGAATGAAAATAAAAATTATTTGATAAAAAAAATTATTCTGTTCCGAGAAAATCAAGATTTAGTCTGACGGTATCGCACTGAGACAAACAATTTTTCGCTGAAAATCTGATAAAAAAATTATATTCCTTTATCAATAAACTTTGATAATTTCAAGATATCAATTTCTGTAATTAATATCAAATTTATTTAGAAAATGGCAATTTTGGAAAATTCAATTTTTCGATTTTTGCAACTAAACAAAGAGTTTTTAAATTAACTTCTGTTTGGAAAACCTTCGTTAAGATACATTTATGCTTGTCGAATTTTCTCAGAAGTTTTTGGTTAAAACTGTAAAAGTTAGTTTTTAAAAATTTAACACAACGTGTATTTGTTTTTTAAAACTTTTTATGTGAAAAATCTGTTTTTGACAAAAATGTTGGTTATGTAATTTTGTACTTCTACCCTTCATTTTGAGAACGTATGGAAAGTTCTGTTAGGAAATAAACATTTCCTTATAAGTTATAAAATGCTCCTAGTCCCAAAATGATTTCGGAATCCGAGGTAACTCTAAGACATTCATTATTTGTTGCTAATTATTATTGTTAAACCATTTCCTCACGGTTTCAACCGCTTATAGAAATATTTCGTTACATATTTTATAGTATCAGAAAAATTTTCAATCATTCATTTATTACAGAGAGTAGGGTACGTTATTTTCTAAGAACAAGAATTCAGTAAATGAAAATTTTAGTCAAAATCAGCCAATTTTGCAAACATTGTTTTTCTAAAAAAGAGAATTCAATAAAGTTTGCAAATTTCAGTCAAAATCAGCAAATCTTGCAAACATTGACTGAATTATCCTTTTTAGATTATTTTATTATTTATTCCCTCTTAATAATAAATAACTGTAATAACTGTATAAATTGTAATAATTAACTTGTTAACAAATTTTGTGAGCCTCACTCTAAAATGTGTAACGAAAAATATCCATAAGGTTAAAGCTCAAGAAACTATTTTTTAGCATTAATGAATAGCTTTATCTGACTTTTGGAAATGCGCGAAAAAAGAAAAATCGTTCATTTTGTCCTAGCGTTACCTAGCGTTACTGCGGTTAACGGTATACGCTAATTTATTTTTATATGGAAATTCATTCTTTATTTTGCTATAACGTAATTTTTTAGACGAAAGAACGATAGAAACTTTTTGTAACTCTATACTTTAAGTGCCACCGTCTTTAGTCATAAAATCTCATAAATTTAAAACCAATATCTATCTATACTATATCCATGGAAACACAATTCCAAACACTTCCTTCCGCTAGTTCGTGGTTGTAAATGTATAGATTCCGACAATGATCGAGAGGCTCGTCCCACTTGTGAGATATGGTGTACTCACATACGTAAATGAACAGGTCTTGCAAGCGAACATTGAACATACCATATGAGAAATATTGTGCCAACAATAAAATGTAGTTCTGGTTCAACCTACAACAATATTGGTTCTGAAAGCCAATAATATGACTTGTAGGCTTGCATTATTATTAATAAGAGCTCTATAAACAAGTCTCCTCCTTCTTTCAACACTTGGTATTTTTACGAGAGAATAAATAATAGTTTTGTTTAACTATTTATACATTTTCATTATTTATTATTTAATGAGTTGCCTTTTCTTTATACAAATCATGCGATTGCAAGTTTGTACTGCAAAGTTAAAGTGTAGGGAAAAAGACCATGCAGTTAACAGGGGAAAAAATGTGAATTAGAAAGTGGATGTCACTTTGCGTGGCAATGCATTTGCCATTGCTTGCGATTATTTCCTAATGGTATCAAGAACTCAATTGGCTCGGTCAAGACTTGCCAATGCTTGCTTCGAAGTTCAAACAGCGGAACGAATAACGAACTGCTTTTAGAATACCAAGAGACCGACAATGTTCGTGTCTCTGAATGTATATCGCAAACGGTCCTAGAATCAGTCACTCTTTAAAGTAACGTTTTCATTACAGGACAAAAATCACGTCCTGACATTCTCCACTCAAGAACGCCTGTCGTGTAATGCTTTAATGATAATAATTTTACACTAATCTGCGATATATCTAGCAAAACACACTCGGTATTATTCCATAGAATTGTAATAGAGAATTATTCATTCCCTAACAGTTTAAGATTTGAACATAAGGCAAGAATACTGATTTTGTAATTTTAAGTACTTACTGAAAAGAAAATTTCGTTAATAATATTTTATAGGGAAATGTGAATAAAAATTATGATTGCAGAGGTTCTCACCATACATTTCTTTATGTTTCAGACTTCGGGTGTCGAGGGAGGAGGCAGCGTCGTAAAGAAGCTGAATTTTGATAATCACACAGAGTGTGAATGTCGCGAAAGGAGTGAGTTTAATAACAAAACTGAAAACCCATCGGATGCAAGGGTCACCAGACAACATCCCTTACATACATCTCCTCAGAATATTCCAAGGCCACCTGAGAAAAAGTTGTGAGATATAATAATAATAAATATAATATAATATTAATATCTATTATATTATATACAAATACAGAAAAGTGCAAATTGCAATTTGCAGAAAGGTGCAATTTGCAAATACAAATTACAGAAAAGTAATACACAAAATTGATAATTAAAATTTTTTTGCTGCTTTTCCAACAAAGAAAAACGAGTGTGTGTTAAGGAAAAGTCTGCTTTCTGATTAAATTAAAGGCCATAGTTGGGTAAGCATGGTTGGTCTGCCCTAGCAGATATTTGGTTCATATTTGGGTGATAAGTTTCTACCATTATAAGACTAATTTACCCCAAGTGCCAACTTCAAAAAAAATTTTTTTACAAAAGTTATAAAAAACTTTTTAAAAATCAAAAATTAAAATTTCTCGAAAATGATTGAATCAATTTCAATGGTTTAAATATAATTATATATATATATAATTATTTTTTTTTTAATTTTCAAATTAATTAAAAAAAAGAGCTTAAGTCAGTGTAATATCTATCTAGGAACAATTTCCAATAGGTTAGAGTGCGAAAAAAATTGTTTATAATATTTTGAACAAATTAATGAAAAAAATCCTCTTTCTCGTGATTCGCAATGATTAGTTGTTTGAAATTCATAGTTTTTATATAAAATAAGAGATAAATTATTGCCTAATTGCGATTAGTTAAGAATAGTTGCTGTTTGACAATTATTTAAACAATTTTTATAAACAAATTCACAGTTTTCGTATGTCACAATGAGCTCAATTTTTTTGCAGAATCAACCAAAAATGTCTTGCCAAAGACTCCTTGTTGTCATTTTTTTCAAATTAACAACAACTGTTAATTATTTAAACAATATTTATAAACAAATTCATATTTTCAACATTATTCCACGAATAGACCCAATTTTTTGCGGAACCAACTAAAAATGTATTGCCAGTGACTTCTAGCTGTAATTTAGTCAAATTAATAAAAAATATTAATTATTTAAACAATTTTAATAAATAAATGCACATTTTGACCATTTTTTCAAAAATAGGCTCCATTTTCTTAGCGAAAGCAACTAAAAATGTGTTGACAATGACTCTTTGCTATGATACTTTGCCAATGGACAAGAACAATTAATTATTTGAACAAGTTTTATAAACAAATGTACATTTTGGCCTCTTTTGCATAAATAGGCTTATTTTTTTCGTGGAAAAAATAGAAATGTCTTACCAATGACTCCTTGTTATATTTGTCCAATTAAGAAAAACTGTTGATTATTTATAATATAATACAATATGTTATAAACAAATTCACAGTTCGACCATTTTTCCGTAATAAATGTTAATTTTTTTCAGAAACTACTAAAAAACCAAGGTTATATATATATATATATATATATATATTATATATGTTTTAATGAAAGGTGTGACGGGTTCTTGGTTATTGGGTTATCAAATTATCTATTTATTGAGTATCGTATCGCAAAACTTTTTCTGAATTAGAAAAATATGACAAGAAGGAATAATTAGCAAGACATTTCTTGTTCATTCCGTAAAAACAATTAATATTTATTATGGAAAAATGGTCAAATTGTGAATTGACAATAACTCTTTTCTATATACTTTGCCAATGGACAAGAACAGTTAATTATTTTAACAAGTTTTATAAACAAATGTACATTTTGACCACTTTTGCATAAATAAGCTTATTTTTTTTCGTGGAATAAACTAGAAATGTCTTATTCATGACTCCTTCTTGTCATATTTGTCCAATTAACAAAAAAGGTTTATTATTGAAGCAATATTTATAAACAAATTCACAGTTCGACCATTTTTCTATAATAGATACTAATTTTTTTAACGCAATTAACTAAAAAACCAAGGTCATTATATATGTGTTAATGAAAGGTGTGATGCGTTCTTGGTTATTGAGTTATCAAATTATCTATTCATTGGCTATCGTATCTCCACTTTTTCTTAATTAGAAAAATATGACAAGAAGGAATGATTGGCAAGACATTTCTAGTTGATTCCGTAAAAGAAATTAATATTTATTATGGAAAAATGGTCAAACGGTGAATTTTTTTAAAAACATTATTTAAATACTCAACAGTTTTTGTTATTTCGACAAATATGTAAAGAAGGAGTCATTGGTAAGATATTTCTGGTTTATTCCGCGAAAAAAATAAGCCTATTCATTCAAAAGTGGCCAAAATGTGCATTTGTTTATAAAATTTATCAAAATAATTAACTGTTCTTGTCCATTGGCAAAGTATCATAGCAAAGAGTCATTGGTAATACATTTTTAGTTGATTTCGCTAAGAAAATGGAACCTATTCTTGGAAAACTGGCCAAACTGTGTATTTATTTTGTGATGTGGTGGATTTCCCACATCACTTTTGTGAACTCACCTTCCCGAGAAATTTAAGAAAAAGTAAATCGCGATAATTAATTCCCAGAGCAAGGGTCCAACTACTTCAAAAGGAGCACTCTCGGTAATTATAGTATAAAGAAAATTCTAATGTTTTTGGGCTTGGATTATTTTAAATTTCATGTACCCTAACCATGAGATTGGCTGGATGAGAGCTATCGATTGCTTAAATAATTATTATTTTTCATCAATTTGGACAAAATTACAGCAAGGAGTCACTGACAATCCATCTTTAGTTAGTTCCGCCAAAAAATTTGGCCTTTTTGTGGAATAATGTTGAAAATTTGACTTTATTTATAAATATTGTTTAAATAATTAACAGTTGTTAATTTGAAAAAAATGGTAGCAAGGAGTCTTTGGCAAGACATTTTTGGTTGATTCTGCAAAAAATTGAGCCTCTTCATTGTAACATACAAAAACTGTGTATTTGTTGACAAACATTTTTTAAATAATTGTCAAAAAGCAGCCATTCTTAACTAATCGCAATTGGGCATTAATTTCTCTTATATTTTCTATAAAAACTATTAGTTTCAAACAACTAATCATTGCGAATCAAGAAAAAATTGATTTTATTTATTAATTTATTAAAAAGATTATAAACAATTATTTTTCTTATTTTAACCTACTGGAAATTGTTGCTAGATAGTTATTACACTGACTTAAGCTCTTTTTTAAGTCAATTTGAAGATCTTAAAAAAAAGGTACATCTGAAAAGTTAGGAAGAAAATATTGCTTATTTTATTGTTAAATAAAAAATGTTGGTTTAGCCAAAGTGAATTTTCTGCACCAGTTAGTTATACCTGGAAGCCTTGCGATCGTTTAAAAAAAGCTTAAAAATCCATTGAAAATTGGCTTGTAGACAGACTTTTATCCACAAAAAGTGCTTTTGGACACAGTGTGTGACATATGTAATAGCACACAAAAAAGGTCGAAAATTCAAGATGTAAAGCAAAATCTAGGCAAAGACGTGTCTATGCTTTCGAACGATGCTCATTTAAGAGAGTCATGAGTTAAAATTAAGAAGACCTTTGTAAGAAGCATACTTCGTAGAGTCCATCAAAATAATTTTTTTTTCAACTGTGAAGTACCATCGGAATCATGTTCGCAAAAATATATGTTATTACTGAGGGCGTGAGTGTATTATAGGAAAAACATTGCGGTGGTACCAAAAAGCTTTCATAGAAAAAAAATTTTCAATATTCTAAAATTTTTTTTTATTCCTTTCTAATTGCCAGAATTGACTCTCCATTTCTTTTAGAACCGTTGTGAAATCTTATACAATATATGTGTGAACCATCGAAATTGATTCAGCCATTTTCCAGAAAATTTAATTTTTTGATTTTTCGAGATTTTTTTATAACTTTTGTAAAAGAATTTTTTTGAAGTTGGCACTTAGGGTAAATTATTCCTATAATGGTAGAAACTTACCATCCAAATATGAACCAAATATCTGCTGAGGCAAGCAGACCATGCTTACCCAGCTATGGCCTTTATCTCTGTATTTGATTTTAAAACTAATCTTTTTTCATAATAAAAAATAAAAAATCTCGCTTTTAGAATTTTTTTGCAAAAAAAAGCATTTGTAATGTTTTCTTGGTGTCATTCCCTAACTTTCTTTCATTCGGTGATAAATAAATTATCGAATTTTTTCATATTTAAAAAAAATGTTTTAACTTTGACCTTTATACCACCTTAAATGATAAAAAGTGTTAACTGGAAGTTTCTTTTGTATAAATATGATTCACGCTTCACTTGAAAGCTTAGAAATAATACTAAAGATAATTAATTCATTTTCAAAGCTTATTCTTAAATAATTTTAAAAGTTGTACAAGTGTTAACAGAAGCTACACTGAGAAAACTTTTTGGTTCGGACAAGAAAATAATTTTGTCAGTATTTGTGCAACAATATTTTTTGTTAGTTCAACAAAAATTTTGTTGAGCACAAAGAAACATTTTGGTGCACGATTTTTTTTCTCAGTGTAGGTTTATAAAAATTAAACTTTTTTATCTATTTGAAGTTCTAAACGTTCACATGAACAAAATTTTTATTTCATTGCTTTTTAAATTGACAATAGTTTTAGAATATTAGTTTATTTACAAAGGAAATAATACAGTCTATGAAGACTAAAAATTACTATTTTGATTTGCAGCTCAAACTATACTTCTACACAAATTTGAAATGAGAAAAATATTTCGTTCATTTGAATGCTCAAAACTTCAGTTACATAATTTTTTTCAAAAATTACTTGCCAAAAATACTATAAAATGATTTTTTCAATTTGAAACTTCATTTCTCCCCAAATAAAAGAAAATTTGCAAGTGACACTAAAGAAAAAGTATTTTTTTCTTCTTGACACATTCTAATAAGTATTCAGTAATTTAAAAAAAAAATTTTCATTAGATGTCGATGTCCTTCCAAATTCACACTGAGTATTAATCCCCACGGCGAGTGTCAATGCAAATGCGTTGCCAACGATAAAAGCTGCATTCAAGAAAGACGTGGAAAAGCATATTTTTCAAGCAAAGACCGATTGTAAGTATCTATCTGTGTTAATGAATTGCATATATAAATAATTAGGAAAAGTCACGAAAAAATTATTAAATTTCAAAATAAAATCTGAATAATTTTTTATCTCTTTTAGATGCATTCAAAACGGAGGCTGCAGCAGGCCACTCTGTGAATTCGGAGACTATATGATGCGACAAGGAAAATGTCCAAGAAAACAAGAACAATACGATGTGTTTTCAAATTACCACAGGGATATAAATCCCGGATTCAGAAGTTAGATAAAAAAAGAAATTCAGCGTTGTCTGTAAAGTGGAGACAAGAAAATGATCGCTAAAATCCACGTGCCAAGGAGCGCAAGTGCGCAAATCGATGGTGCCATTTTTTCATGTGCCTTTTATCTGCAGAGACTATTATGTATATTAAATATTATCTGTAATGGAAACTTCACGATATTTTTGTACCATTTGTGAAAACGAAATACTAATTCGGTAATCATAATGCTAATGGCCTGGATGCCATATTGCTTATTATTGATAACGAAATTGTCTTACCTCCACGCAATGTATAGAAACGTCGTATTTAATCAAATGCAACTAAAACTTATAAAATCTGTGTCTAAATATTTCGCAGAGAAAAGGCTTGTATTTTTTTTTTACTTTAAGAGAACTCTTACCATTAAATTAATATAAATGAAACATTTTTTACAGATAAGAGAGAAAAAATGTTCAGTTTACTCTTTTTATTAAAAAAAATAATAAAACAGTTATATCGAATTACCTGAGCAATTAACGCAGAATCTGAACAAGTTTAAAAGCTCGAATCGAAATATTTTAAAGAATACTCCTCTATTTCTTATTTTCCCTTCTCTCAGAAAATAAAAATGTAAAAATAATGAAAGAAAGAACTTTTCTGGAACTTACTAGCCAAGACTTTTATATAACTAATTATAGTTCGAGATGCTTTTATGAAAATATCCATTGAGGAAATTCCGCTTCAGCATTATGTCAATCATATTCATTTATATAGATAAATAGATATCATGTATTTACGCAAGAAAAGTTTGTATAAGATAAACACATGCAAAGAGTTTTTCTTATAAAATAGATACAATGACACCACTTAAATGTCAAATGTAGAAGTATTTTTGTGGGAAAACTTTTACTTTTCCAAATATTACATTGTGGTGCTACTTTTTATTTATAATAATTATTGCAACAATATATCTTTCAAAGAATATATGATTAAAATTCCAGAATTCTCATAAGCTTGATTTTAGTTGTATATAAAACGTGTTTGTCATTGAAGGTGTTTTTAATACTTTCTAGTGTAACGCAAAGTATATGTAAAAATAAAAAGTAGTAATATAACAGTTTGAAAAAGTTCATGGTTATTCAATTTACTATATTTTAATGGTATTATGCACTTGAAGTAAGTGAAAAGAAATTTGTATAGTAAGAAGCAGTGCATTATTTATAATGAATCGTATTAAAATGAAATTTTTATAATATTTATAGGCATGATTATACAAAATAAAATGAATCCTTACTATTTTTTTTAGAAGTGAATAAGGTGTAATAGGAATTACTATTATTGCACGAAGATATGCCATATATTATAATTGTTCACAATGTGATTTTGTCTATATTTACAAACTTGTTTCAATATGAAA
Source organism: Euceroptres primus (assembly GCA_037177015.1). Lineage (NCBI taxonomy): Eukaryota > Metazoa > Arthropoda > Insecta > Hymenoptera > Figitidae > Euceroptres > Euceroptres primus. The sequence continues at coordinate 1,297 of JBAGKK010502518.1, read as the reverse complement.
AACGATATTCAAATCTGGCAAAAATAAAAATTTTCTTGTATACTATAAGTAAATATTATATTGGAAATTAAAATTGAAATGATTTTGCTGTGCAGAAAATACAATAAATGTTGACAATAAAATTGTAATAGTATTTCTGAAATCATTTTTCGATAAGATATGTGTATGTGATTTGTATAAAACGTAACAATAAATGACAAAATAAATATTTGTTTTCGACAGAAAAAGCCTCCATAATTTTTAGTCGATAATTTATAAGTATCTGGTACAAAAATAAGGTAATCTTAAATAAAAAATCTTAAATCTGGAATATTTTTCTTTTTGAAATTTTACTGAAATCCATACTTTTCATGTTTTGAGTAACATGTGTAGAGAAAATATGTTTCGCTGCTCGCATGTTTGTTTCCCCAAGATTTGTAGTATAATAATAAATTTAAATAACTATTAAGTGCTTGCTCATCATTTTCTTCGACTAATTAATTTTCAAAAAGAATAGAAATATTTATCTGAATAAAATTTCAAGTACACTTGAAGTTGCCGCCTATTGCTTTGATATCCATTAGCGCCACCAAACGACAAACTCGAGAAACACCCATTTATACTTCTGACCTCAAAAAAAGTACAGTCGGACCTCCACCATGTCATAATTTCGGGGGCAGTTATGAAATAATGAAGGTAGCTCGGAGGGTCAATTGAATGTTTCGCAGCAGGCATTTGCGCACACACGTATGTATCTATAACTCTTCTTCTTCTTTCAGATCAGCCTATTGGTGATCTGCGTTGACACTATACTTGCTTTAACAGCTGAAAGAAATAAACCTCCAAAGAAAGAAAGAAAAGAACAGCTGTGTATATACGGTCACGAACTAGTGTTGGGTTCGGTAACCCAATAGGAAATTTGAAACAAACAGAAAGCTCTCCCAACGGGGAGAGAAAAGTAGCCATGGGTGTGTGTGCGAACGAAGGGTGGAGGTGCGTTAGCCGTGTGCGCAAGCGAGGAACTAGCGTGTGGCAGACTGAAGGAGATTCAGATTCTTCCCAACTCTCAAGTTGAATACTTGTTGTCTTGACTTGAGTTTTAGACTTTACAGCCAATCAGAGGTTTTCTACATGTATTTTACATATTCGAGGTATTTTCTGTTTAAAACCTCCTTTAAGTATTTTACGTAAAAAACTTCCAGATACGCGTAACTGCACACCCAGTAAAAAAGAATGTGTTCAAAAAAATTGAAAAGTATTCACAAGTTATTTTGTGAATTCCGTTATGCATCAATTTCGAATTGGAAGAATTTCCCAG
>JBAGKK010502507.1:0-14668 GCA_037177015.1 Euceroptres primus | reverse complement strand
CAGGATAGAAACGCGTGGCGGTCTCGGGTAGATGAGGCAATGAACTTTCGAGTTCCAAATGCCGATAAATAATAATTCACGGTTATTCTTAATATTATATTTTTCCTTTGACATTAGTACAAGCAGTCAAAACGTGAGGTTTGGCATGTCCCAAGTGCAGTTTCAAGAACAAAAGTTGATTTTTATAATAAAACAAAATGAATAATATGGTTTATCTTCATGTCTTTATATTGTCCGATTTACTATCTTTAGGAAAATCAAAAGCTTGATCTTAAAAAAGTAATCAATCCTTTTTTAAAAATAATTGTTGAATGACGTCCTCAGATTTGTGCGTCACGGTCTGACATATAAATAAAAAGTAATTTTTATTCAAAAAAGGCGCGTTTGGTGTGGTAGCACTGTTAGCATAGATACCAATAAACTTTTTAAATTGCTCCACCTGCAAATCAGCTGATCTAATGTGAAAAGATTACTTTCTTAACGAATTTCAGTCAACGAATTTCAACAGAGAATACCACGATCGTCACAGTCTGACAAGGTAATATATACAATCACTTTGTCAATAATTGAGCCTGAATATTGAATAATATGTGATCGTGTTGCGGTAGTGAATACCAATGTAGAGAATGTCGTTAATGGTAAAAATTATTCAATTTTTTATAAAATTGATGTTACTTTTGCGTCACGGTATGACAAAACGTCACGGTCTGAGACTGTATCTTTGCTTCTTGTTTTCATCAATTTTCATCATGCCAAAAGTCTGCTGTCTCATTCTGTGCTATTGTTTATAGACAATAATACTTAATTGACTATTATACCTGTAAATTATACAATTTATTTAAACAAATATTAAAATTTGCAACTGATTGGTAACTCTTTGATCCTAATGAATATATAAGTTAACTGATGTATTATCTGACTCGATATGTAACATTAATATGTTAAACAATCATAAATTCCCGTTAACTTTTCACAAATTTCCGCACATTTTTCCTCAAATTTCCAAAAAATTTGATACATTTAAAAAATTTTTTTAAAGTTTTCATAAATTTCCATTGAACCTCTATGAATTTCCATAATTTTTTGAATGCATTTTTTTACAATTTTTTATGATTTTCATACACACTTAGAGAAATGTCCTCTTGAGACAAAAGGATGTTTCTTGAAACAAATGGAATTTTCTCTTAAATTTAAGGTTCAACGGATGTTCATTTGTCTCAAAAAGAATCCTTTTGCAGTAAACATAAGCAAACATAGTCCTCTTACGAGAAACTTCACCTAATCTTGAAGCAAATTCAAATTCACGTGGTTCAAGACAAAACACGCAAGAGGACGATACTTTTGTTTCGAGACAACTTTTTCTCTGAGTGACATTTTAAGTAATTTTCCTCAAGTTCTCCATATTTGTAATTTAAATTCTTGAACAAACTATTTGACTCCCGTATCATTTTTGGAATATAATCGTAATATTTCCTTGATTTTGGTGAAGACAAGTTTTCAATTTGAAATTGTTTTTCATATTCTTGGATAATTACAAAATTTTAATTTTAAAATGTTTTTTGATGCTTTGTATGGTAGTTTTTTATGTTTTAAAGTGTTCATATTTTAATTGAAAAAATTAAAAACTATTTCTAACAAAAATCTTCTGAATACTTTGGTTTTCTTCCGCCACTTTATATCCGCCATTTTTAATTTCTCATTATCGGAGTTAAATATGTTATCAATAATTCCTGAAAAAATTATTTTAAAAAATGCCCATAAATTATGCTTGAGAATCTCCCATTTTCCAGAACTAATACTTGCACTGAGAGCCTCTAGATGAATTGTTTAAATAAATGTTCCAATCTTTTCCGGCGCATTACGAGATTGAACTTCTTGAAATTTGAAAAATTTCGATACACAAATTGTGCACTGAGCGTGGAATCACGAATGAGTGAAAAGAGTCTCTAATTTACTTTCATGAAAATTTCTACCAATTATTAGTAATTTTTAAGTAAAACATTAGTGAAAAGTTGGAAACTTCACTGCTAGAAAATTCTTGAAATTTCAATCACTTTTCATTTATTGTGATTGAAAATTCATTTACTTTTGGTTGAAAATTCCTTTGTTTTAGTTGAAAATTTATTCATATTGGTAGAAAATTCATTCCTTGTGGTTGAAAATTCATTTACTTTTGGTTAAAAATTGGTTCAGTTACAGTAATTGAATAAAACTTTAACTAAAATAATTGAAGTTTTTTCTAACCGTGAACTATAAGAAATACTGAAATACAACTAATAATTAGTCGAAATTTTCACGAAAGTAAATTAGTGGCTCACTTTTCCCTAATTCAGATTTAAAAAGTACTCCCTAAATTTGAATTAGTAGTTTTCTACTAACGCAAAAAAAAGCAAAGGATAGAGTAGACAATTCCGGGGTAAAAATTATTTGCAATAAAAAATCGCTTCACAGGAAAAATTTTACTCAAATATCGGTAAAATTTTCTTTAGTTTTTCCATCACAACACATGTATTTTGAAAGATGTGAAGTTGTCTGAATAAAAAATTATTCCTCTAAAAAAATTATCTGCAACAAATTCTAACCTTCGTTTTCTCTGTGAATGAAATAGTGCGAAATTTGATTTGATTGGATTTATTGCTTCAAAAGCCCAACAGTCAGAGACCATTAATAGGGCAAATGAAGATTGTTTATCAATTGCTTTAGTGAGCATTTCTACTAATTTTTAATAGAAAAATACTAATTAACTTATTGTTAATAAGGCTTATTAATTAATTTAGTAAGCCTTACACGCTGAGTAAATTAATAGTTTTCTACTATGAATTAGTCGTCTTTTACTAAAAATTAGTAGAAATGCTTACTAAAGCAATTAATAAACGATTCAGCACTATTTTATTAGCATAAAGCTACTAATTCAGATTTAGAAAGAAACAGTTGTCACAGCACCAGCGATTCAGTAGTTCTATTTTACGAAAAATTGTAGATTTTTTTCGAAAAAGGGAGGTAATTTTATTTAAATATCAAGGAAGTCCATAAATGCAACATTTTTATAAGAAAGCTCCAATTTTATTAACAAAAAAGTTATTATTTTTTTAAGACTTTCAAAAAGTTTACAGAATTTGAGAAAGATTCTGAAAACGGTCTTAAATATTCTTCAAAATTATAGAAAACTTGTTCTAGACTTTTGAGGATTCTACATGAATCTGCAGAATTCTAGAAATTCTGAATTTCAGAATATTTTAGAGGATTCTAGAAATTCTGGAAGTTTAGTATATTTCGTAGAATATTAAAGAATTTTGAGATATTCTTTAAGATTTTATAAAATTATAATAGGAGCAACCTAGAAGATTCTAAAAGATTATAAATAAATGAGTTCCGATGATTCTCATAAAAAATGCACCCTCAAGGTATTTTAGCTATTTTAAATAAAGTTAGATTTGTAAACCACAGATGGCGGTATGACGAGGCCATTTTGGGCAGTAAGTCTCCGGACCGACTCCTGAACATACGTCATGTATTCTTTTGTGTAATAAATCATATTTTAATCAATAAACTCCTCAAATCAGGATTACAAGGAACAGAATTATTTGTCTATTTAGATGATATTGTTTTGTATGATTATGGAAGAATCCAGAAGAATCTAGATGATTGTAAATGATTTTCTATTTCTCGTAATTCTTGGAACATAAATCGGAATTTGGAATAAAAAAGGGACAAGAGGGGACAAAAGGAATAAAATTCTTAAATAAAGGGATTTCAACGGATTTTGAAAATAATAAGAGAAAAATTGGAAATGGGAGAAAAAGGGGAATAGAGGACTAATCGTGATCCCTGCATTCTCGAGCATTGGTCTAAATCGCCAAGGTTCATTCAAGAAATCCCATATATAAACTAAGAATTCAATTCACTCTATTATTTACTCAATTAAACAATCTTCGAAGATATAAATGAAAATACAATTCAAGTTGTCATTTCAGTAACTTTGACCTTTCTTAGAATCTCTGTCCTGAAATGGTAAGAAAACTGTCTATTCTATGCAAAGAAGTCATCGTTTCATGCATTATCCGTTAGCAGAAGGAAAGATTTCACGACTCGTTACTTTGATCAAAACTTAGATTCTCCTTTTATTGGTTAGCTGCAGACGACGCTTCGAAGTTTGCAGCAGTAAAAATGCAAAACACGTCAGGACATTATACGGTAAATAGCTATTATAGGCTCGCCATAGGTCACTCCTTAAACGCAACGCCGCGTATCTCGCCAGCACCAGTTCGATTTTCCATAGAATGGTAAGAGGCTCCAGTAGTTATGCGTAAAAAATACCACATAATTAACCCATAAAGCAACATCAATCGCTGGTGATCTCCATCGCTTGTCCATAACCGTTGTGCGCGCGCCTAAGTCCGAACCTGGATATTTTCGCACATAGTACACATGAGCAGGGAGCAATAAAGTCGTGGCTTGGAAGTTCTCTTCGCGAACAGTTCATATAACGTAGAATTCTACGTTTACGGAGGGCGTGGAATTTACAACGCTGGCGACGGCGACGGCCCGCCACGAACGACTTCACTGGCATTTCTGGCATTTGGGTTCTAAGTTACAACATGGGAATCGTGAAATGAGAGTTACAAAATAATTGTATCCTCACTATCCTTGTATTTCAAGAATGACATAAATTCGAAGAGGACCCTGTAAGTTTCTCACCGCATAATGTACTTATAAATAAGGCAATTCTCCTACAATTTTGACCATGTGAGTTTCTACTTGAATAAAAACTTATCTTTGCAATTTTAGCAATTGCTTCTATAAACAAAGCCGTTGTAAAAATTAAGATTGGTGTGCAATATAATATCATCGAAAATTGAGCTGTTGGTTGGGCTAACGACTTAAGCCTTGTCGAGTTCCCATAGCAGTTAAGTCGTTAGTCAATTCAACGGCTCAATTATACATAAGCGATACGGTATTGTTCACTGAGAAGGTGCTTTGATCATAAGGAGGTTATCGATGTTAAGAAATCAATGTACTGAAGACATTTTTTAATTCAAAATGATATTTTGAATCTATGCAGGAATGAACCAGGGAAGAGTGGTCCAGAGAGAAATCTTCTAAACAATCACATTTTCGGCATAAGAGTTCCATAAAACAAACAGGATAAATCACTTCGAATAAGTCAAAATGGATACTATTGTTATCTTAACATAATAAACAGATCATATCATTTATAACTTACCCAGGTGGCAAAATTATACATAATCTACATAATGAGATGTGAATAGTCACTATGCAAAAAATTATGCATACACAATAAATCTGAAGGTATTAAAATGTTGAAAACAAATGACAACTAGTTTTCAACTGTTTGCAACATTTCGATACTTTCAGATTTACTGTATATGCATAATTTTTTACATAGTCACTGTCCATAGTTCATTATGCAAAAATTATGCATAATTTTTCCACCCGGGTAAAAATTTTCTTGAGCCTTGTGTTTTAACAAAATAAGTAGTTTGGTCAATTTTTGATTAGGTATTAAGTTGTATAAATGTGCTTTTGTAAGGAAATATCCTTACAGGGAGCTTCTAAAAAACAAATATGATTCCGAAACTATAATTGATCTTGGCCTAAATTTCGATCCTTGCCTTACATTTAAAATCCACATTGAAAAAATGGTAGCGAGCGCAAACAAATCTCTTGGATTTTTGTTACGGATATGTAGGCACTTCAGAAACACTGATACCATGAAAACACTATTTAACACGCTAGTAAGGTCAAAGCTGGAGTATGGTATCTATAATTTGGTCACCTGAGTTTAAAAAGTATATAAGTTCGATTGAAAGTTGTCAAAAAAGATTCTTAAAATACCTACATTGGAAGGAAAGTGGCACTTATCCGCCACCTGGTCATGATATTTCCACTATATGGAATAGATTTAATGTTTCCATGCTGAAGGACAGGCGTGTTTATACTAGTATTACATTTCTATTTAAAATAATTCAAGGAATAATAAACTGCCCTGAAATCCAGCAGAAAGTATCACCATTTCTCAAACCTAACCTAGTTACTGAGCATTTTACGCGTAGTAGAGAACAAATTTACCTATCTTCAGCTTTGGTTAATCAATCGTCATTGTACACTATGTGTGCAAATCTCAATAAGTTTTGCACAAATACGCAGCAAGAAATTGATCTCTTCGCAATGTCACTGAATACATTTTGTAGTGCAGTACAAGAATTTGTCTCACAAACAGAAGTCTAATTCAATGTATTCATTGTATTTTATTAAACTTAAAAACTGAAACACAAAATTGTACACCTATTACATGCGTATAACAACGTTGTAGCTCTGTAATTGGTCTCTGACTGTTGAGCTTAAATAAACTGAAATGAAAATGAAATGAAATAACTCTAAGGACGAAAAAAATGTATGAAATATAAATAAATATAAAACTAAGTACAAATCAGTAGCATAAACCAGTTTTGATTATGCAAGTAGTATTAAAGGCACTTTTTGGTCAGACACACCTCTTCTAAAATTGGTACTCTAATAGAAAAATCATTTACAAAAAAAGAGAGAACTTGTATAGAACAGGAATTACTTCAGAAGAATAATGAGTTAGAAAAAAAATTATAAAATATAAATCGAAGGAATCAGTGATATATGTACTTTTTGGTCAGACGATTCCTGCTAAGAAAGTTTAGTTCATGACAATTAGAAGGGATATCAGAGTAGTAAATATTAACAGAGAAAAAGAAAATGTATAAAATAAGTAGTTTAGCCAAATTTTGATCAGGTATTTAGTAGTATAAATGGGTTTTAGTCCGACTATTCCCCTAAAGGGTCCTCTAAATTCCTCTAAAAATAATTCTGTAGTAACTTGGAGGCCAAAAAAAATATAAAATATAAATAAATAGAAAATTAACTAAAAATCAGTAGTATAAACCGTTTTTAGTCAGGCAACAAGTCAAGTAATAATTATTAAAGTCTTATATCCAAAGAGAAAAACTAAAATATCTAATCAGTAGAATATTCAAATTTTGATCTGTCAAGCAGTTTTAGAGCAACTTTTTTGTCAGATGATTAAGAAAGTTTATTTCATGACAATTAGAAGGGATTTTAAAGCAATAATTGACAGGGGAAAAAAGGACGTATGAAATAAGTAGTTTAGCCAATTTTTAGTCAGACATTCAGTATTTTTTTATCAAAATGCATAAATGACTATATTCACCAATAACTATAAAGATCTAACAATGGTTCGAGATTTTCGTTCCATATGTTTTTTAAAATTGGACCATGTATTAGAGTCACATATATTCCTTAGGATATATGGTCCTTATTCACCTGGAATTTTTTTTTAATTCCTTCGCTCCCACTCGCGAATATTGTTTGTATGCCTAAAAAAGGAAAGTACTCCAAATTCGAGCCAAATCGGTTAATATTTACCCATGGGCCAAGGGCCTTAAAGTTCCCCATGTAATTTACATGAGAGAAATATAGCAAAAACGAAGAATCTACACAATATCGAAATTTTTCATTAAAATCAAACATCCACCTGGGCCGTTATCTGCATGCGATGCTGTAAACATCTCAGAAAGCCAAAACTCGAAATTATGAAAAATGACAAAATGGCGGGTCCCCTAAGTGGACCCAAAGATGATGTTTTCTACAGTTATTGATAAAGGGTGACCAAAAATTGTGAAAAATTTAATAATTTATTTCAAACTGAATGCAGCATCTCAAAATACAAAATTTTGAAAAAATTTGAAATGGCAGCCAATCAAATTGTAAAAAAACAGTTCATTTCTGCAGTTTTAAAAAATACTTGGCTTCCAAAACTACGTGATAATTATAATCTAAAATTTTTTAAAAATTTAAAGTGACGTCGAATAAAAAACTCAAAAAATAGCTAATTCTACAGTTTTCAATGAAACACTTTTAAACTTTGCGAAAATAAAATACTTGACTACAGAAACTACATGACAATTCTAAAGACCTATAGTTTTAAAAAAATTCAAAATGGATGCCAATCAAAACGTGGTTACAGATTTCAAGAGAGTAAATATTCTCTTGAAATCTGTAGAAACGAGCTATTCTTAAGCTTCACGAAAAGAAAATATTTAGCTTTAGAACCTACATCATAATTCTAACAATCTAAAATTTTGAAAACATTCAGAATTGCGGTAAATGAAATACTCAAAAATAGCTCATTCCTACATTTTTCAACGGAATGCAGTTAAACTTCACGAAAAGAAAATATTCGGCTTCAGAAACTATGTAATAATTCTAACAACCTAAAAAGTTGAAAAAACCCATAATGGCGCCTGATCAGATAATCAAACAACAGCTTATTCTATATTTTTCAACGAAATGTTTTTATTTCGCGGAAACGAAAAAATATAAAATTTTTCAAAAATTTCAGGTTTTAATAATTATCATGTAGTTTTTAAAGTCAAGTATTTTGTTTCGACGAAGTTTAAAAGTATACCGCTGGAAAATGTAGAAATGAACTATTTTCTGAGTTTTTGACTGGCTGCCATTTAGAATAAATTATTAAATTTTTTCAAAATATTTGGTAACCCTTTGTTAATAACTGTAGAAAACATCATTTTTGGGTCCATCTAGGGGGCCCGTCATTTTGTGATTGTTCAAAATTTCGAGTTTTGGCTTTCTGGGATGTTTCCAGCATCACATTTAGATAACGACCCTAGGTGGACGTTTGATTTTAATGAAAATTGTCGATATTATGTAGATTTTTCATTTTTGCTATGTTTCTCCCATGTAAATTACGTGAGAAATTTCAAGGCCCTTGACCAATGGGTAAATATTAACCGATTTAGCTCAAATTTAGAATACTTTCTTTTTTGGGGCATTCGAACAATATTCGCGAGTGGGAGCAAAGAAACTCCAAAAAGAAGAGAAAATAAGGATAGTGATGTACGTCAAGACAAGAATTCATTGATTTTCGAGTTCTATCGCTCGATATTGAAAAAATATTGTCAACGAGATTTTTAAAACTTCTTTTGTTTATTATCACCCCTTCTTGCTTTCATTTTTCAGTCGAGACAAGCGATATTATTGAATCTTGCCTGCCAAAGGGAACTATCACTCTGACAGGTTACATGTGAAATAACCAGTTCGACAAATTTTAAGTTATGTTAGCGTTTTTCAACGAAAATTGATATTTTTCAAGAAAAATCATTACCCCTTGATGGAAAATTACAAGTTCACAAAATTTGAGGTTATATTGCGATTTTTCGAGGAAAATTAATATTTTTATTGAAAAGTCATTACCTCTGGATGGAAAATTACAAGTTCGTAAAATTTTAAGTTATGTTAGGGGTTTTCAATGAAAATTATTGTTTTTATAGAAATATTAGTACCTTTTAATGGAAAATTACAAGCTTGTAAAATTTTAGTTTATGTTAGAGTTTTTTGATGGAAATTAATATTTTTATAGAAATATCAGTACCTCTTGATGGAAAATTACAAGCTCGTAAAATTTTAGGTTATGTTAAGGTTTTTCGATGGAAATGAATACTTTTATAGAAATAACAGTACCTTTTGATAGAAAATCACAAATTTGTATAATTTTAGATTACGTTAGGGTTTTCAAAAAATGATATTTTTAAAGGAAATATCATTACTCCTTGATGGACAATTACAAGTTTGTAAAATTTTAGGTTATAGTAGGGTTTTTCGAGGAAAATGAAAATTTTTATAGAAATATTAATACCTCTTGATGGAAAATTGCAAGTTTGTAAAAATTTTAGGTTATGTTAGGGTTTTTTCGAGGGAAATGAATACTTTTAAAGAAACATCAGTTCCTTTTAAAGGAAAATTACAAGTTTATAAAATTTTAGGTTATGTTAGGGTTTTTTGAATGAAATGAATATCGTTGAAAAACACAAACATAACTTAAAAGTCGAACTGCTTATTTCTCTTCATGACATGTGGTCTACACTTAAGGGCGTGTGATACGTTATGATGTCACGAATTACCGACGAAGTATAAAAAATATTGGGCAATCCTATTTTTAAAGAAACGAAGGTATCAAGTTGAAACTTAAGATAATAATAGAAAATATCTGTTACGTGTCATTTTTTCAAAATCTTGAAAAAAAATTATTTTGAAAAAATTTTTTTTTCCAAATTTGAAAAAAATGACACATAACAGATGTGACCATTTATATTTCCTATCATTCTCTTAAGCTTCAACTTGATATCTTTGTTGGTTTTAAAATAGGATTGCCGAATATTTTTTGTACCTCGTCGGTAATTCGTGATATCATAACGTATCACACCCCCTTAATATAATTATCGACTGAAATTTCAAGACAAAATTAATTTTCCTGACTTGCAGTTTGATACAAATTATTGAACCTGAATTTTATACGTAGTCTTGTCTCGCTTGAATGCATTACTAACCACCCTAATATTGTGATTCGAACTCGTTTTATCATTATTAAATTATTTCAAATGTCTGTCTCTGCATCTGTGGACCACTTTCCCTTCCAAATATACACAATCAAAATTCGTAAATCTGATAAGTCCTATTTATTATTGAAAGACTATTTAAATTCTCACCGTTAGAGATGCAAAGCGGTGGAGTCGTGGGCGTTGTCGATGGCGATGGGACTCTCCTAGTAATTAATGCTGCCGGACTATACCGAGGCACCTGCAGCACCACGGGAGTTTTCACGGACAGGTCCACAGGTTCAAGCTGTACCGGCGGTCCCGCCGCCTGCAACAACAAAAACAAACTCGTCAGATTTAAATTAACTTCTCACTATAATCTGCAAGCGAGCCGGAAAAATCCTCTACAGTACGGAACTTAAGTTATTACCCACGTCGCGCACACTGCACTTACGAAGTAATTTTCCGCCGGCCAAACTAATGCTTCTTTGTAAAACGTATGCCTAATTGAATTTCATAATAGAATCGTGCCTGCGTACAGAGAGGTTCACGGCAATGTCACATCGAACAATCGGCGACAATTGAAAAAATCGTAATTTTACGATACTCAATCGCTTCAGGAAAGTATGTTCCTTTGAAACTATCTAACGTGCGGCTGTCATCGCGAACTCAGTGATTCTTTCCATGAGAAAGGTTCCCTTCTTTCTTTTTGTCAATGACAGTTCAGCCTTTCAGAGTCTTTCCTGTGACAAGTATAGGCCATCATTTTTGATACGTTGTACATTGCTGAAGTGAAAAAATTCTTCAATCTAGACATCTCATGGTTCACTTAAACGTCGACAAACACCTTGAGACGATCAAGTGTTAAGAGTTGTGCAAATTATTGTACATCCCATAAATTCATATTTTTCTTATAAATTAAGTATTCTGCAGAAAAAAAGTACTGTTCAATTGTTAGTTTAGAAATTTTTTCTTCGCAAAAACTTTATTTCTCAGGCTTCTGTACACATTCAATAGTTAAGTACCTTGGGCATATTTGCTTAAGATTATTGATTTAGAAAACGATCGCTCGACTTAAAAACGACACCACCCTGATATAAAGGAGATTGCTTGCAAACCTATGTCTGCTGATGCTCTGAGGCAGCAGCCCGAAGTGCTTTCGCGCAATTAGCATAACTAGCGTTAGTATTGACGTGGACTAATCACGACCAGTTCCCACGAGGTTCGGTTGACCTGTCTACCTATAGCCTACTCTATCCTGCCGTGACGCACAGTTAATAGCTTATAGTCCGCACGACTATTAGCCAATGACCAACTTTGATTGAAGGAAGATGTCTCCAGTGATCAAAAACTAATACAATTCAATACAACACAAAATAAGAACAATACAATAGATTAATACAATTAGATAAATTAAAAAATTTCGATATGAAGAATACGCGCTTTAAATCACAACATGTACCTTGTCGCCGGTATTATCTTGATGTCATTCATTTTCTCTTGGGTTTACTGAATCATCTTTCAACAATGCATAAAACGACAGATACAAAATCTTTCCCATTTCATGCCTGTAAGAATATCAATAACCCTTCGAGTTTACCCAGCGAGTACACATGAATACAATTGTTTCCACAGAATACTTTGACGAAACGTGGGAACGTTTAGGAATACCGATAGCAAGAAACTTCTTGTTGTCCTGCTACCTGTCATAGAACAGAATAAATGGATCGTCTGGTGAAACACGGTACGACGCTAATAGCATCACGTAAGATCGTTTGTAGGCTGCCACGTGTGACAGTAAACTCGTGCTTGCTCAGCAGTGAGACGACATTCGAATATATGCACGATTAAGATCGTGTCGGCAGCTCCAACAGTGATTAAAAAAATCGTGTTCCCACAGAAATCGGACTATAAGCTGGACTGCGAATCGTTCATAAATGATAAGTTGTCTTCGTGTTGACACTAATCAACTCTGTGTATTTTCGAGTCAAATAAAGTTTACCCAAAGAAAACACACTTCTAAGAAATGTGTGATTATAAAGTAAAAAATTCATATCAGAAAGTGTAAAAGAAAGAATCTCAAAAAATACGGAAGCAATATACAAAATTAACAAGACTCCTAAAATCTTCTAGAACCCTCCAGAATCTGCAAAACTTATTTGAAATCTATCAAAATTCTCCAAAGTATTCGAGACTAGAATCTTCTACAATTATCTAGATTCTTCCATAATCATATAAAACAAGGTAATCTAAATAGATGAATAATTCTGTCCCTTGCAATTCTGAGAAGACGATGACCATTAAATGCTGGAATGTTGCGGGTGCATTTTTGAATCCGAAAGGCACCAGATCAAACTCATAATACCCAAACGGCGAAAAGAATGCCGTTTTACGAGAATCCTCAGGATTCATTTTTATAATCTTTTAGAATCTTCTGGCTTGCTCCTATTATAATTTTATGAAATCTTAAAGAATAAGCTAGATGATCCAATTCCTAATCATTTGAAGTTACGAGCTCCAGTTTTCTTGATATATAAAATTTCCCTAAAGTTTAAAAACAAAAACTTTGAATGCTTCATATAATTTGGCTATTTTTCTTTAAAATGAGCGTATAAAAAGGATATGGTTGAAAAATGCCTGAAATAGTAGAGTTTTTATTAAAAAATCTGAATGTCCCAATTCCTGATCATCTAAATTTTAACGTAACGTAACACTTTAATTTTTGCTCTGACACAATAAATAAGGAATGAGCAGTCAAATATATCTAAAAAAAAATTGGTAGTATTGATTTTATCTAATTTTGGCCAAAATAGACTTTTCAAAATACATGTCCTTAGGAATTGGGACATCATTAGGAATTTGGACATCTACCTTATCCCAAAATTCTTTAATATTTTACAAAATGTACTGGGTTGTTCCAGAATCTTCTGGAATCCTCTACAATATTCTGAACTCCAGAATTTTGCAGAATCATTTAAAGCCCTCTAAAATCCACAAAAGACTCCCATAATCTTGAATAATCTTTTAGATTGTTTTCAGGAGCTTCCTAAAATTCTGTAGACTTTTTGAAAGTCTTCAAAAAAATCTGAAAGAGAAGTTTATGGCGAAATTTAAAAGATTTCCGATCATTCTTAAACATTCTGAGGCAGTATAGAATATTTTTGTAAATTGTAATAGATTTTGAGGCGTTTTTGAAGATTTTAAAAGATTTTTGAAGATTCTGAAAAAGTCTGGACATCTCAGTAAGAGCACAGTAAATTAAAAGGTATTAAAAAAATGTTACCGATTATTTCGAGATTAATTTGAGATGTAAAAATCCATCAATGCACAACTTCAGTTGGTTCGTGTCAACTGTCAGTTGAAATTGATCGAATGTGGATTTTTTTAAGAACCGAAGAATTAAAGCGCTGTAGCTTTAATTGATCCAATCGGAGATTAAAATTATACCTTAGGATTAGCATGAGTTTGAAAGATGCTGAAAGATTCTAGAAACTCCCAGAAAATGCTGGAGGATTTCAGAAGGTTTTGGAAGAATCAGGATGACTCTGAAAAATTCTAAAACATTCTAAACAATCTACAAGATTGTAGAGGACTCCGAAAAATTTCAAAAGTTTTAACGCATCTAAAATTACCTATATAGAAAATTAAAAATATTCTAGAAAATTCTAAAAGGTTGTCGAATAGGGTGGGCCAAAAAACTCTGAATGATTAGATTCATTGGTAATAGCACTGAAAAGTTTCTTTGTAGCATTACGAACAAATTCAACAAAAAATTCAAAAAGTTTCTCACCATTGTGCAAGTCGATTGAAAAATTTCAAATTTTGAATTTTTAAAACTTTTTGTGTATGGAAAAAAAAATTTTTTCCAATTTTTTTGGGTAAAGTTTATGAAAGTAAATACAAAAATCAAATGATTACTGAGGTAATAAACGGATCGAAAATTTTGTTGGTTTTTTGTGTAAAAATGGCTTATGTTTCAGGATCCGTGAAAAATAGAAAAAAAATTTTCTTTGAAACTTAAAAATATGTACTTAGTGATTTTACTTCTTTCAATCACACGATTGCCCTACGATTTACCTTTCCCTCTCCTTCTCTTATTCTTTTATGTACTTACAAGTTTCACTTCCAAATTGCATGGTTTCTGCACGAAATTTGGAAGTGAAACTTGTAAGTACATAAAAGAAGAAAAGAAAGAGAGGGAAAGGTAAATCGTAGGGCAATCGTGTAATTGAAAGAAGTAAAATCACTAAGTACATAAATATAAG
>JBAGKK010502485.1:0-14672 GCA_037177015.1 Euceroptres primus | reverse complement strand
TCAGGGCCGCCAGACGTTGTTTACATCACGACTCTCTGCGCATTTACTTTTGTACGTTCAGAGACTATATACGTGGTTCTGAAGACTGCTCGCTCGAATAGGCTCGGATCGATGACACTCTACCTCCGAGCTGTGCCGTCAATCCGGTGGTCAGTGTAGTCAGTTAGTTTGACCATATTTTACTATGCCAAATACATACATTAACTAGATTTTTAGTAGCTTTCACTAGATTTTTTCTCCGTGTGCTGTTGTTTTAAATTCTTATTTGTTTAGAGTATGGAGAAACAAGTTAGCTATGAGGATCTTTAGTTTTATCTGGACAAAAACTCGGGGCAATGGGGAGAGCCTGAGGCAGCTATCGGTGGGATGATCGAGAAATTCAGCGAGTCGTTCGATGTGGATAGAGGGAGTTCTCTGAACAAAGGGTCTCTTATTTTCCACTTATGAGAACTGCAGAACCACTCTAAATAGTCTCCTGGTTGTTCTCACGTATAGTCGAGACGTGACCGAGCCGCGGTGTTTGGTCGTGATCTCGACAGGTGCAAACTCTCTCGTTTAACAACGCGTGCCCTCACAGGCTCGCCTCACTCGCTGAACACGTATAAAGAATTTTTCGTGCCCGACTGAACTGCACGTTGTGCTCTCGTGTGAGGTAATTGCATCGGTAGCTGACACTACTTTATTTTCACCACTCGTTACTCCTGTCAGCCTCCAAGCTTTACCTGCACTCGATGCACATGTGTGTACACAACTCAGCAGTTTTCGTCCGATTCGCAGAATTCTGGACCTGTTTCATGCTCCATTAGAAGTTAAAGGCTTTTAAAGCTAAGATGTCAGGGTTCTTCTCAAAGCTTTCCAAACTTAAGGAGTTCCACAGCTGAATCATTTCGAAATCAATCCTCTAAACTTTTCGATTTAAGGAAAGGCGATTCTTTAGACTTTTGTCTCTAACCAGTGTTTGACGCATCCGCCAAAAAAGCGTTCTACCAACCAAAATGTCTTTTATTGGAATCTATATTCATAGTGTGAATGCACATTGATAAAAGTTTGATCGATGTCATAGTTTATTCTGTGACGTGTATATGCACTATGATGTAGAAGAAAATTTTTTGGGATTCAAGTCCACTTTTATACTATGTACATTGTACATTGAACATAGATTCCAATAAAAGCAATTTTGGTTCATAGAACGTTCTTTTGGCAGATGCTTCATTTATTAATCCTAAGTACAGGGATCACAGTCAGTACCCTATTCCCCTTTATCTCTACGTTTTCCTTTTTCCCTACTTTCCCCCTTTTCCCCTATTTTCTTCCTATTTTTCTTAAGATCCCCGTGATTTTGGGGAATTTTCCCCTTTCCTATTCAAAGTTCCAAAAAAATTTCCAAGAATTATAATAAATAGGAACTTATGACATTCAAAAACAAGTGCCACTATATTAAAACCTTAAAGATTCTAGAATCTTCTAGAAACTTCAAAACTTCTAGAAACTCCCAAAATTTCTAAAATTTTCTAGACTGATTCTAAATCTTCCGAACTCTGAATATCCTACACAAAATTTTTCATAATCAAATCTTCTAAACTCTTCCAAAACTGTGTAATATCTTCTGGGTTTTCTAGGAACTAGAATATTTGCTAGAATCTTTTTTCCTGGGTTCTCTTATAATCTTATAAAATCTTAAAGAATCTGCCAAAATTCTTCAATATTTTGAAAAATATACTAGACTGGTCCACGATTTTCTAGATAGAATCCTCTAGAATATTCTCAAATCCACAATTTCCAAAATTCTGCAGAATCATTTAGATTTAAATTTACAAAAAACCTCCCATAACTCCCATTTTATAAAATAAAATTGCTACCTCAGTTGACATCAATGCTCCGTTATGTTTTATCATTTGCAAAAATTACAGATTGATGCATTAATTATTTTCACAATAAGTCCACCGAATATAAAAACGTAAAACTTGTATTATGATTACCATATTGGAATTGAAATCATATTTCAAAAATCACATTCCGCAAACTTATAATTAAAATAATGAATGAATCAGTTTGTAATTTGGAAAATGATACAAGACATAACGGAACATTGATGTCAACTACTTTTAAAATAAGATCAATTTAGTAATTTTAAATTATTTTAAAAAGGCGTTAGAACCCTCATTCGGATAATATGACGTCATAATATATGACATTTACTTAAAAGTCTTCTCTTAGACTGTTTCCAAATTCTTTTTAAAATTTTGTAGACTTTTCGAAGCGCTTGAAAAAAAGCCTGTAAGAGAATAGAAAATATTAGAATATAGGGTAGAATTAAAAAGGTTTTTGAGGATTCTAAAATATTCTCAAACAGTCTAGAATTTATTAAAAGCTCATAGGTTTTGGGGTGTTTTTGAATATTGTAGAAGGTTTTAGAACTCTGAAAAAGTCTGGATATCCCTGTAAAAGTTTTAAAATATTCTGAGAAATTTTAAAAGGTTCTAGACAACGCTGTAGAGTTTTAAAAAATGGAAAAATAATTAAGAAATCTCTGAAAGATTCTAAAATATTGTAAAAAATCTTCAAGATTCCAGAGGATTTTGAAATATTTTAGGAGATTCAACTAATATATATACAAGCATGTACATGAAAAATTAAAAATATTCTTAAAAATTCTAGAAAATTGTCGAAAAATCCAGAAGTTTTCATGAATTTCATGATTTCTTAATTTTAGAAAACTCTAGTTCCAAAGGTTCTGAAAGCCTAGTTTGAGGTTTCGAGGGTATTTTAAGATTCTGGAGAATTTTAGTAGACTATATCTATAAATCTTCGATTAATTTAGATCATCAATAATCCAAAAACATTTTAGTAGACTCATTTCGGGAATTTGATTTGTTAAAACTTTAAGGTTTGGTAATTTCATAATTCAGAAATCTAAATTCTTATTAGCAATTTCGGCAGCAGAAAATTTTTATATGTCGTTAAGTTTTAGTCAATTTTTTTGTTCGGAAATATTTGCTGTCGGAACTTCTTTCTTTCGTTAACTTCAACCTGTAATTAAAATTTTTTCGCGAATATTATAAAATAGTTTGGGTCATAACTCTTCACTTAAAAATAGTTATTTGGATTTTATGTTTACCTCTTGTTTAGAGAAAAGTCGTAATTTTTATTCGATTTTAGTTATCCATAGCTCAATTCTTTCTTTAAAAGATTCTTTAAAATTCTATTTGGTAAGTTTTTATTAATTTTTTTTATTTACAATATTGATGCCGGAGTGGAGCAACACATGTTCCAGCTTATTGTAGCGGAGGAATGAATTTTACCCGGACAAATTTTCAAATTTCCACGGAAATTTTATAACTGTAAAATAAACTTAAATTACAGAACAACATAATTTATAATATTTTTGATGGAATAATTCTTAATTATAACTGTAAAATCAGTTGAAATGATTAAACAACATAGTTTTAAACATTTTTTATTGAATAACTTTTATTCATTTACTATGCAAAATCAGCATATTACAAAACATATTTTTTAATCATTTTTATATATATAATTTTTATTAATTTACTATGTAAAATCTGCTTAAATTACAAAACAACATAATTTTTAACATTTTTTATTGAATAAATATTATTTATTACAGAATAAATTACAATCTTTACTAAAAATTAATTGCATACTTCGTCCATTAATGGCTTTAATTCCAAATTTTAGATTGTAGTATCTAGTTAGGTGGGTTAAATTTTAAAATCCCCCCACTTATCAGACAGATTTCAGGTACATAAACTATTTTTTGTCTGACAGATGACTACAATATGTGTTTCTTAATATTTTTATTGCAATATAATTGCATATAATTCATTAGTTTGATACATTTGAATAAAAGCAAGTAACCAACTAAAAAAAAACATAAAATTGTAGATGCGAAAAATTCTCATATATTCTAAAATTTTGATAATTCTGTGTTTATAATACATGTTAAAAACCTTACCTCACATTTTTATTTATATTAATAGCGATTTTAAGAAATAACATTTTATTAAACTTACGAATTCGGCGGAAAGGTGATTCAACGTTTAAACTTGATTTTTTAGTAATAAATTTATCCATTTCTCTTTATTCTGCTATATTTAAAATTTTAAAATTCTCTTCTCTTTATGTCCTTGGAACAAGTTTCATCTGTCGAATCGAACCTAACTCACACAAGAGGAGGCATTAAGGCCAATTCATACACAAGCAGCTACTCTAGTATCAACACTTGTATCTTCAGCCTATTTTGGTAATACTGATACAATTTCTCGATTTCCCGAAACATTCCCGACAGTATCAAAATTACCCGGAAACCGGGAAATTTCCCGGTCATCGGCAACGCTACCCTCAGGCCTCTCTTTCAAAATTCGTTAAGAGTAACTTTGGATCTACTTTTCTTGATTTTATTAATCGATATAAACATTTGATTAATTTTGAGCTTGAGTGCACGGCGAGAACATCCTTAAGATTTTCGAAAAATAAATCAGCTATTTTCCCTAAAATTGAACTTCCGAACCGCTGTGATAATTCCTTGGTACAAAGAAGAGGAACCAAAGAAAAGCATTTACATATTTGAAAAGATTTTTTTTCAGTGTGGCTAAATTTCAAGGCACAACTGAGGTGCGCCCCGTTAAGGAAGCTGAGTTATTTTAAAAGCCATAAAACTGTACAACAGGGATCTTGATAAGAGGAACCTTTTCTGTTTCAGGTGATCAAAGGGAACAGCAATACCTACATAGAATCGAAAAAAGATCTGGAGCCTCCGATCTGGGCGAGCAAAATTCG
Organism: Euceroptres primus; assembly: GCA_037177015.1. Taxonomy (NCBI): domain Eukaryota; kingdom Metazoa; phylum Arthropoda; class Insecta; order Hymenoptera; family Figitidae; genus Euceroptres; species Euceroptres primus. Next base: position 9,872 of record JBAGKK010502485.1, on the reverse strand, counting down.
TTTTCTGCCGTACAGTTACCACCGTCGCACCGTCTGCATGCGAGTGGAATTGTATGGTTGTCCATGGAACGATGGAATCGTTTCGTACTCGATGCCACAGGGGGATAAAAGAGGCAACTGGGAATTCTTCGACGCGACTTACGACGGTCACTGGGACGGGGAACTTCGTCGGGGTCTTGGTCAACTCACGGACGGCAGAACAGGGCCCGATAACTTCAAGATGGGTTACTACGACTACGATCGAGGTCAAGGGTGGGTGGGATGGAGGAACGATACTCGTTCCGCCCATCCTCTGGAAGTCAAGTTCGAGTTCGACCACGTCAGGGAGTTCTCTGCTGTTCATATCTTCTGCAACAATCAGTTCACCAAAGATGTTCAGGTAAATATTTTTTAAATTTCCAAGATTTAACTCTGCGATGGAGCAATTTACTTTTAAATCTAATATCAAGAAATGACTTCTGGAAATATTTTCTGGAAATGTGAGGTACAAAGGGACTAAGGGAGTATCAAAGGGTACAATTTTGTGGAAGGTCTTAAACCTAAGTAGTGGATGTTTTCAAATATAGTTGCAAGTTCGTTTGAAAATTCTATTTTCCTCGTGCCTGAAAGGTATAAGGTAGCGATAAAAAAGAAACGAAAACCCAGCACAAGAGACGTGCTTACATTCGCAGAGGTGAGTGCGAAAGAGGAAATTGGAAAGCCCCGCAGCGACGATTAGGCGAGCAGACTTACACGGTGAGCGAAATGAAGGGGAAAAGAGACTCTTTTTCCATCTCAGCTAGGCTTTTATCCAGCCGGAGAAAAAGTGCATCGGATGTGTATAAAAAATCCAGTTGCTCTGGTGGATTCAGGGTGAGAGAATCCGGTATTAGTAACTTGAAAAATCCAGAAAAATCAGAAAAATATATGGGTAATTCTCCACAGACAGGGATTATATTATGGATTATGTTATTAAAAATACTGGTTGTATTATTGTAAAACTTGGTACAGATTTTCATTTTAGTACCTCATAATAAGTTTCCTAATAAAAATTAGATTATGTTATTGTAAGTCAGAGTAAAAAAATATTATGGACCCAAAAAATGGCTTCAAGATATGTCCACACATGCCTGAGGCATATTTTAGAGTCATGTAGGAAATAAATAATGAACTACTTTAAAATTTATGCTCAAGGATCTTAAAGTTAGACTCAAAAATAAATAATATTTATTATAATTAATATTAATATATAGTATACTCAAATATTTTTGAAGTTACGTCGATACATAAACAGCTAATGAATAAAAGTAAAAATGTAGATCAGAACAGGAGAAAATGATTTGGCAAAAGATTTTACAATTCATTCTACTTTAAAACTTTAGGAATACTTTATCTGTTGTTTTCCATTGACGTAACCCTACTTTTGACTTGTCAGGGCTAGACTGATAATAAATGGAACCCTATCGAAAAATCTTTGCAAAAAAGTAATGAAAATAAAGTCTTTTGCATAAATAATTCTGTTTTTGTTATAAAAGAGTCGAAAGAAACCAATAATATAATTTTTAAATGCAAAAAAAAATTTAGTTTAGGGCTCGAAAAGCAAAACCGACGAAGCGCTCGAGCAGTAGGCAGGAGTGGGGATGACACGCAGAAAACGCCACGAAAATTTCGTCGCGTCTGCGCATCATCCCCACTCCTGCCTACTGCTCGAGCGCTCTGTCGGTTCTGCTTTCCGAGCTGTCAATTGCAGAACCAATTTTACGACTTGATACGATTCTGTAATATTCATAATGCTCGTTGTTTATTTATGCTTAACTTCATGAAAAATATAAATGTTTATCATTATAAATTGTGCTTATTTATTTAATTGAATTAAAAGTATAAACTTAATACATTTTTCGTGGAAACTGTGTTTCGTGGTAATGTTGTTTATTTATAAATTTTAACATTTTTTTAGAATATATAATTATGTTTTTAGTAGGAATACAGCGAATTCGCCAAAGGTAAAAGGCAAAAATCGAATCCACCAGCAGAATTTTTAAAATCAGAGGAAAGATTAAGAAAAGAAAAAAGAGTTAAGACGGCAAGAAAAAAGGTGACAAAAAATAATCAAAACACCAGTGAGAAAGATAAGGCTCAAATAAATTTTGCGAAAGACAAAAGTCCAACTTGCGAAACTAAAGATAGATAAAGTAGAGTCAATCGTCACAGAAATACCAAAAAAAATTTGTCGAAAAAGAAAACTTGATCTCTAAAAAATAATTTATAAGAAATGGTTTTATTATGTTCGAGAAATAATTATGTTCTTTTAATTATGTTATTTCTTAATAAAATAAGAAATTTATTTTAACACAAAATTAACAAAAATTATACGTATATTTTTTGTCAAAATATATGAGGTGGAACGAAGAAACCTACCGGATGACCGAAAAAATCGATTTTCAGGTTTTTATTGATTCTGAATAATGTAGATTTCCCCTATCGAATAAAAAAATCCCCATTGCTCCACGATCAAAATTGAATTTTCTGGAGCTCAAAGTTCTACGAGGGCCCCTTTGTCTTCCTTCGTCTTCCTTTTACTTTGATCCGCTTTTTCTCGTAAACTCATTTTCGGTCATCCGGTGGGTTTCTTCGTTCTACGTCACATATGTTGTTACGACTAAAAAAAGTATTCACTATGTATTTTTTAAAAATTATTATTTGTCATTATTAAATTCTTAATAATTTCGATAACTTATATTATTATAATTACAAAGCCAACCAATTTTACTTTTACCTAATTTTTAATCTTTAAAATATAATCAAAGAATGATTCATTTTAATTTAAAAAATTACCGTAGAGTGGGGCTATGAGGTACAACTTTTACGTATTTTTTTAGTTTTTTTAACTTTACGCACAAGAAGATTTTTAAATCATTTTCTACTTACTAATTATCACTGTTGAAAAGTTGAACCTTTTTGTACCAGCGCTGCCGATCTTCTAAATAGGTACAACTATTTTTTTATGTTTTAAATGAATAAAACAATTTTTTAATGCTGCAATACTATTCAGAATTATTATTTAACCATTGAGAATACTTTCTTATGATAAAGTATGAAAAAAAAAGTTTAATTAAGAAATTCAGATTAGTTTGAGATTTATCAAACAGAAAAAAATAAAACAATTAAACACCAACATTAATATAGACGAAATATATTTTTAGAAGGATCTATAATTTATTTAATATCCATTTAAAATTCTAAGATCATTTCTAACCATTTAATTTACTGGCCATCCCAAACTGAGCAATTTAACTGATCTATAATCTATAATTTAACTGATACAAATTTTCTCCTGGAAGCAAAAAAATTTGCTCTGTATTAAAATAATAATAATTACAGATAACTTTTTAGAGATAACATTTTCTCTTATAATTGACGTTAAAATTTGAAAAATGCAGAACAAAAACTTAATTCTGTCATCTATTGAGCTGCAAAATAAAAAATAATAGAAACTGAAAAGTGAGGTTAGGTTTCTGACCTTTTGGAAAAGAAATAATTAAAAATGAAACAAATACCAGATTGCACAAAACTGAAAAATTATCACATAGCATAACTTGCTGAACCAACCGAATTGCACCGCTGATCTTCGAATTTTCATATATCGCCTTTGTATTAATTAATAAAAGCACAAACGCGCATTTATGAAACAAATTTTTTTACCATTTAAATTTGGAAGAAAAGCACGGGCAACTGAAATTTTTGATTACTTTTAAACTATTGAACGATACAAGGTTTGGAGGTCTAACCAGTTTTTTAAAATGCACCCACATATCTAAACATTTTTCATTGCTTGTGCAGAGGTCGTATAAAATTTTTATTTAAAAGTTTTTTTTTTGAAATTTTATTTTAAAAACCTTGACATTTTTGAAATTTTTGAGATATTATGGTTTTTCTTGTTTCAGTTTATACAGTTTTTGCACGCTTTCAAAATCCATTTAAGAAAGTTAAAAATAATAAAAAATGGTAAAGTTAATTCGATTTTTTGAAAGAAATAAAAAAAAGTTTTTCTCAAAACTCCCCGCCTCCTTTTTTCTCTGAAATTTTTAGGAATAATGTACTAATGTAGTCTGCTCACCATAAATTGCCCATTTAGTATTTTCTTGTTTTTCGGGGAAAAAAAATTAATTTCCTTTTTTTTCAAAACCTTGCCATTATTGCAATTTTTGAGATATTATGGTTTTTCTTGTTTCAGTTTATACAGTTTTTGCACTCTGTCAAAACCAATTTAAAAAAGTTAAAAAATAATAAAGAATGGTAAAGTTAATTTGATTTTTTGAAAGAAATAAAACAAAAGTTTTTCTCAAAAACCTCCCCTTTTTTCTCTGAAACTTTTAGAAATAATGTACTAATGTAGTCTGCTTACCATAAATTTCCCATTTAGTATTTTTTGTTTTTCGGGAAAAAAAATTAATTTCGTTTTTTTTCAAAACCTTGCCATTGTTCCAATTTTTGAGATTTTAAGGTTTTTTTGTTCCAGTGTGTCAATTTTTTTCCACTCATTTGAAATCGATAAGAAAAACCCAAAAAGAATAAAAAATGGTAAAGCTATTTTGATTTTTTGAAAAATTAAAACAGCTATTTTTTTTTGCTGAAGTTTTCGGAAGTGATAAGTAATATATATTCAAGGCAGACTGAGTCTTTTTTTTCGCGGGAAAACAACGTCGATTCGTATGATATTTTTTTTATTCCAGAGTATTTATTTACGTTTCGACTTAGCCCTTGAAATAATCCTATCAAAAGTCGAGTACAAATTCTAGTTTTAATATTGGGTAGTGCCTGTTGCACTTTAGGGTTTCTAATGTTTTAGACAATTATCATGGCTGCGAAAAGTGTTTTTTTCAGATGGCAGATTAAAATGTCCCGATTATGGAAAAGTGCATAAAAATGTTTTGATAAAAATTTGTGTTTTAATTTTGCAAAAATTCTAAATAGCTTTACGTTTTTTTATTCTTTCTTTGTTTTTCTCACCGGTTTCGAAAGAGTGAAAACAACTTGACAAACTGAAACAAGAAAAACCTTAAAATCTCAAAAATTGCAAAAATGGCAAGGTTTATAAAGTAAAATTTCCAAAAAAACTCATTTTATCTTTAAAATTTAAAAATATTATAAAATGTAAAAATATCGCTATATTAATTTTAAAAAATACGTGTCTCCTTATTTTCCACGTACAAAAACATATTTCATTGACAAGCCAATCCTGAACATGTCACCCGCCGGCCTGCATGATTTGAAATGGATTCGATCTAGTGATGTTTTAAAAAATTAAAGCAGAAGTTTATGGTTTGAGAGTTTGAAGATAGAAGTACACAAAGAGGGTATCCACCGGGGGATTAACTTTCACCCTTCCTCTTGAAAATTTTCCGGCGTCGTATTCCGTTTGGATTTTATAATGGTCCGCGAAACACTCCGCTCGGTATCAAGATTTATTTGAATGGAGCGCCTCATTACCCAGCTCTATGATTGTATGGCAGAGGGAGTAAGAGAGCGCGAGAAGGTAGCGTGAAGTCTCGGGGGTTGATGGTAACGGGTTCCGAGGTCTGGGTGGGAAATGGGCTCCCTCACAATGGCTGCAACGACCGGTCGTGGGTGCAGAAACGCCACGTATTCAAATACAATACCGACAGTCTGGCAAGACTGCCGAGAAGCTCGCGACCCCTCCTATTAACAAGCGCGAGCTTACACTGGTTGGATAGAACAAGTCGACGGCTGAAAGACAGCACTTCAAAGCTCCGGTAACCCTCCCTCCCCCCTAACACCCCTTCGAACCTCACTGCCTCCAGGGCGAGGTTGAAAATCCATATGGGCCACCGCGACGTCTTCCTCAGGGTGAAGGAGTTAGATAATCTGTGCTTTGTAATCTCTCGTCTCCCCTAACCCCGCTTCCAAGTTCTGTGCCTCGTTCAGTCACTATCGTACGATCGTGTCTCGAGCGAATTAGCATTCCGCCACGACTCCGCGCCTCTGAGCTTCTCGAGACCTACCTACGGCTTGCCATTATCGAGGTCGTCGCTGTCATTGTCGTTCTAATCAGTGTTGGATCGCTGCGAACGACCGGTTAGTTGCGTTAGCAGAAGGAAATCATTCAGAGTAATGCTTTAAAGAGAGCCTGCTAACTCGATAAGTTTGATTTGCTTTCGTTAGTTGACTCTAAAGGAAGTAAAAGCTGGTAGATCCCGTTTCCTTTAGATTCAGATTTCGACTCCAGAAAAGAGTTAAGTTTCATAAAGGAGTTAATCAATTATCAACAAAAAGAACGAGCTCACATTTTCCCTATTACAGAATCAATCGAGGGGCTACACTCTCGAATTACGAAAACATTGAATGACGATTTCATGCGATTTCATACGATATTATCCCTTGTCTGCAGTGAATTTTTGTTAGTGGACAGTGTTATTATACGGACTCGCTGATTTCTTTCTTAATACGCACTACCCAGCACTAGCCTACTATTCGCTTTAAGGGCGTGTGATACGTACGTTATGATGTCACGAATTACCGACGGCATATAAAAAATATTTGGCAATCCTATTTTTAAACAAAGATATCAAGTTGAAACTTAAGAGAATGATAGGAAATATGACAGGGCACATCTATTATATGTCATTTTTTCAAAATTTTGAAAAAAAATTATGTTGAAAGAATTTTTTTTAAAATTATGAAAAATGACGCATAACAGATGTGTCCATTCATATTTCCTATCATTCTCTTAAGTTTCAACTTGATATCTTCGTTTGCTTTGAAATAGGATTGCCGAATATCTTTTATACCCCGTCGGTAATTTGCGACATCATAACGTATCACATCCCCTTAAAGGCATTTGGTACATAATGACATCACAAATTACCGGCCGTTACTTATTCATATTTAGCGGGTTTATTATTAGAGAAATGCGAATATAGCGCTGAAATTTTGGGAAATGATAAAGAATATACTGAGACATCGATGTCTGGTGAGTTTCAGATTTTATTTTGAAAAAAATTGTTTTTCAAAATTTAGTGTTACCTGGTTTTATATTCGGTAGACTTATTAGTAAAATAATTAATGTATCGATAAGTAGTTTTGGGAAATGATTAAAGATAAAACGGAGCATTGATGTCAATTGCAATGAAAATTTTGTTTTATAAAATAAAAGATCAATTTTATCATTTTAAATTATTTTAGAAGGGCGTTAGAACCCTCATTCTCATAACATGAATTCATAGTGTATCACATTGTCTGCATATAAATCTATGGAATTCTTTATATTCAGCGGGTTTATTATTAGAGAAATGTAAATATAAGGCTGAAAATTTGGAAAATAATAAGAAATATATGTGGGCATCGATGCATGGTGCGCTTTAATTTCTATATTGAGCGGAAGGTTGTTTTTAATTATATTGTGATCGCCTTGAAGCCCAGGTGGTTGATGGCGTGATTGCACATGATGTCCTGTGATATTTTCGTTTATTACTAATTTTTGGTGAATTTGCAACTAACTAGAGAAGATAAAATCTGTTATCCTAAATAAAGCTAATAAAAAATATGCGTTAAATCGTATTTGTAATTAAAACAAACGAATAAAATCGCTGAGTATATTCAAGGTGAGAATGAAATTCTGTGAAAGCAGAAAGAAACTTTAGAAAAGGATAAGGGCGCCACCTAGGTTGCATTAGATTTTTCTAATAAAAATGCTTGCCGATTTCGAGGAAACACTAAATTTTGAAAAACAATTTTTTTTAAAATAAAAATTGAAACTCATCAGACATCGATGTCTCAGTACATTCTTTATCATTTCCCAAAATTTCAGCGCTAATTTGCATTTCTTTAATAATAAACTCGCTGAATGTAAATAAAGGACGGTCGGTAATTTGTGACGTCATTATGTATCAAATTCCCTTAAGGGGATGTGATACGTTATGATGTCACGAATTACCGACGGAGTATAAAAAATATTCGGCAATCCTATTTTAAAACAAACAAAGATATCAAGTTAAACCTTAAGAGAATGGTAGGAAATATGAATGGCCACATCTGCTATGATTTCATACGTTAAGTACGAGACTGAATAGCCCATTGTAACCAATTACATCCAGTCATTTACGTAACTGTGCCAGAAAAAGTCGATCAGTCTTTGTTATAGATATTGAATCACGCTAATTCCACTAATTGATCCCATGGATCCGCTTAGTGTACATAAATTGATATTAATTTTCCAGACCACTAGACAAATCGAAAGCTTCGTTCAAATAATTGTATTGTATAATTGTATTGTATTGTATAATTGTATTGTATTGTATAATAATAATTGTATTGTATAATGTATAATTTTATAATGTAATAGTATAATAATATAAGCGTGGTGATAATTGTTTCTGTTTCAGGTATTTTCTGAAGTGAACATCTTGTTCAGCATCGGCGGCAAATACTACAACGGTGATCCCATCGTATATGAGACAATCGAGGATAGGATCTTTGAAAACTCGCGCAATATCACGATTAAGCTACACCACCGCATCGGAAAGTTCGTCAAGTTGAAGTTTGGCTTTGCCTCGCGCTGGATTATGATCAGCGAGGTCACCTTTGACTCTGGTGAGTACAACTTCATGACTTACTCTCCGTGACGAAGGATCCTTCGCAGCATCACGAATCGAAAGTAGCACACTGAACACACGATACAAAATTTAGACAGCGTCTGCCAAAGCTGAAAGTGTTCATAAATTTGTCTGGCTTTTATTTATGTAGAACGAGGACTACTAAAAAAAATTGTCTGGCTTTTATTTATGGAGAACGAAGATTACTAAATATATAAATTCTCTTTTCTTATAACTGTTAAAGGAATAATGGGTTCAGATCTACAAAAGTTCAACTCGCAATAAACATAAACTATCGATTCGTCACAAAGGGGATGTTTTTTCTTTATTATTTCAGACGTCGCCCACGGAAACTTTACTCCGGAAGTTCCTCCTTCAACGGAAGCACCTCGGATCAAGGATAGAAGTTCTGCTCGCGATACGCCATTGCAGGCTGAAATCCCTGTTTCCACTGCGAAGCAAGATGATCCCACGTACATGGCTGTGATAATAGGAGTGTTAACAGCGGTCATTCTTCTCTTAGCTGTAGCTATTTTCCTCATAGTTACTCGGCACAGGCAGCGGAAGAACTTCGCGAGTCCTCTGGGAGCCAAGGGTGTCATTTCCGCGGGAAATCATCATCATTTGTCTTCAGAGTCCGCTTATGGGACCACTGAAAAGGATCCATCACTGATGACTTACAGGGTCGAGGAACTCGATGACAGGTATTCAGGCGCAAAACTCACCACCCTTCCTCGAGATTTGAACGATCGGCTTCTTGGTGACGTCAGACTGGACGAATACCAGGAACCCTTTCACGAGAACAAATATCGGGAGCCGCCACACGCCGCATACTATGGATACAGCACCGTCGTCATAGATAACAAGGACTTGCACGACAACATTGAACAGTCCGGTGAGTCCACATGCCTGAGATACTAGGCTACATTACTATCGAATCCGTGCCTCCATGGCATGCTAGGAATTAATATTACAGGCTGATGTGATTTGTCAATTAATATTGATTAACGAGGGGTTTAAATTCCAAAAGATTCAAAGCTTATTTAGTCATTAATCAAAGCACAGGGATCACCAGGGTTGCGAAGTGACGCGTCACTCGAGATTTTCTACGTAAATTATCTAAATGAAGTAATTTACGTAGAAAACTGTAGAAAACTTGTAAATTACATGACAAAGATGGCGGTTGTCTGTTTTGAACACATTGCCTCACTTTAGTACCTTTTATCAATTTTATCCACGTTATTTTCTTACTAGACTAAACAATATTTTGTGCTAACAAAT
>JBAGKK010502474.1:0-14673 GCA_037177015.1 Euceroptres primus | reverse complement strand
AGCGACCTTCGCGAGCTATAAGGACCTCGCGCGCAGCGCGAGGTTTAACGATAACGGAGCGCGAAGCGCGACGGCCAGTCCGCGCGCCCTAGGCGCGCTCAAACTTACGAGCGAAGCGCGCGATAAGAATCTGCCTGCGCCCCCGAAGGGGCCCGGGCAGATTTTTTATACTACATTGAAAGAATTCAATATCGAGAAGAAAGTTCAAGGAAGAACGATGGATAATGCATCTGCAAACACCACATTTATAGATGAGTTAGGAGTTTTCATGAAAACTGATAACATTAAGTTCAATATCAAAGATAGACATTTTCGTTTGTTTTCGCATATCCTAAATTTAGGTGTCCAAGATTTATAAGCTTCATTAGATGGTCAGTTTGATAAAAATGATGTATATGAAACTGCAGAATATTCTACTGAAAATAAGTATGAAGAAATTGAAGATAAGTATGAAGAGATTGAAGATGAAGAAGATCTAGTTTTTTCCGCAGAGTATTGCTAAAGTGAGATCATTATGCATAAAATTGAAGAATTTTGAAAAACTTAGAAACAGATTAAAACTGTATTGTGATTTCGAAAATGAAAATTTTATGAAAATACCATTGGATATAAAGACTATAGGTGAAATAGTAGATATGCTATGCTTGACGCTGCATTCAATCTAAAAAAGTCCTTAGGAAAGTTATGCAATGATGAAGGTTTCCCAGAACTGAAAAAATTTCGAATACACTAAGAAGAATGGAAATATTTTGAGAAAATAATTGAATTTCTAGACTATTTTAAGCATATATCAGTCGTCCTGTCTTCCGAATCTAAACCAACTCTTCCAATTGTTGTAGTCGCTATTAATATGCTGATTGACGTGATAGGAAAATATACACATGAATTGGATTCCAAGGACGATTTAACTTCAAATCATGAAATGCTGATAAAAGCTTTCCAAGCTGGAAAAGATAAAATTCTTAAACATTACGATCGATATAATTGGATCTATTATGTGGCCTCAATATTGGATCCAAGGCACAAAATTGACTGTTTTAACAATTCTTCCTGGGACAAATAATTGAAGGATTCATCAATTTCAAAATTTGAGCGTGTTTTTCGGGATGACTATTTCATTTCCGATTTGAATGTGATAGAAGAATCTTCGGCATATGAACAATCGCCAGCTAAGAAAATGAAGGTCATCCGGTTAGATTTCAGTTCTATTTACATAACTAAGAAAAACGTCGTATCTTGAATGGAAGAAGTAGATAGATACTTGAAAACGCCCGAACCGGAAGTCGACGTCGATGTTTTGGATTGGTGGAAGGCACATGCCAAAGTGCTTCCGAATCTATCTAGAATGGCTAGGGATATTTTCAGCACAATGGCTTCTTCGGTTTCGGTTGAGAGACTCTTTTCGATCGGCGATCTGGTGATGTCTCTAAAGAGAACATTGTTGCACAACGATTCTCTGAGAGCATTAACTTGTTTGAACTGATGGATAAAAAGTTTACTCTACACACAAATTTGCGATCCTGATTTCTAGTTTTCCGTATAATGGTAAGTTTTATTAAGAGTTCTGTAAATTAATAATAAATTATTTCTAAATAAATTTTAATTGTATAAATTATTCCGTAATAGTAGTAATAGTGAACTCTCGTCGAGATCGATATCTCGCCCAATTCTCTCTCGATCTCGTGATCGAGATTCTCATGTGACTCTCGTCTCGATATCGTCTCAACTCTCGACTTCGAGACGAGACGATATCGAGAGTTCTCTCGAACTCTTGTGAAACTCTACGTGCAACATTCGACGGGCAAATTTGAAAAATTGTTACAATACTATCTGCTAAATGTCTCGACTGCAGTAAGTCAGTAAACTCGATCTACTTTACCGAACTGTTACTGAAAATTTTATATTTTATATAAATGTATATTTATGTTATATATATATATATATATATATATATATATATATATGTATGTATTTATTTATTTTAAATTTATATTGGTTTTTTTCGAATAATTTGATTTTCCTATGTCGATCCTAACTTATATTAATATTTTCCAGTATCAAACTCAATTTTTTACAAGACTTCACATGATTTTTGTTAAGTTTACGGAATTTACTCATCAATACTAACTAAGGAACTTAAGTTTTTAACAACAACATGGTTATCTTGATTCTCTACATTTGATAATATAGATAAAATTTGGTGACACGAAAACTTTTTTATAAGGTATACTTTTATAAATTCTTTTTCTTAGTTCGATTGTAATATAGTACATTCTAATATTATAATTATAACTTACTTTATGTACAGATCTGATGAGGAAAACCAGCTGGTTTTCAAAACGTTATCGATAATTTTCTAAATTCATGGAATAAACTATTGGTCTGGAAGAAGTCGTATTTTTAAGGTTTTTCCTTATTATTTTTTAAACCCAAATATTGAACGTTTAAAACACACACTTTTTCACTTCACATTGATTATCGCCTTCACTATATGAAATTAATGATTCCCTGTTCTTCACTTTACTTCCGAACTTTAATTTCACTTCACAAATGCTTATGCTACACGTATTTAATGTATTTTTCACACTAAGTTGGCAATTATAAAGAAAATAGGTGATTTTCTATCACAGGAGTACTTTTACACTACAACATTGATACTTGTTCTATTATTATTGATGTTGATGATCAATGTTGCAGTGCGAAAAAGCACTACTGTGATAGAAAATCACAGTAGTGATTTTCACCAATCGCCTATTTTCTTTATAATTGCCAACAATAGTATTAAAAATACATTAAATACGTGTAGTATAAGCATTTGTGAAGTGAAATTAAAGTTTGGAAGTGAAGTGAAGAACAAAGGATCATTAATTTCATGAAGTACACATATACTTATATTTATGTATAATGTTCTCTTTTTGAGCTAAAGCTAAAAAATGTAAGAAATCTGAAATTCATGAAATGTTTAAAGGTTTTTTTTCACGTAAGTTTCACATGCAAATGATGGATTAAAAGGAATGGCTCATCTATTTACGAGGTCGATTAAGAAAACCATGAAACCGCGTAAAATCACGCGTAAAGCGGTGGAACGCGTGACAGGGCGCATCCCCCTTTAAAAGCATAGATCACCACCACAGTGGCACATGTGGCAATGTCAACGAAAGGAGGGTGATCCGATGGCATGTTACGTTCCTATCCGCTTATGCCACATGTGCGGTTATGTTCCACGTGCGTGTTTTTATCGAGGAAGACGCAACACCGTAAAAGATTAAGCGTCCGTAGAAAAAACGACAATGAAATGGCACTCCATCTTACGTTATTATTCTACATATTACATCAATGTAACTAAATGTTGCTACAAACAAAAATCGACCCAGAAGCATCAGGTTCTATTTATTACCATTCCACATATTTTTTTATGACACACATTGTTGTATTATTCATCATTCTTTTTGAATTTTTTCAGATTATTTAGTAGACTATATACTGAAAAAAAATCTTGAATCAAAGAAATATTTTTGGGTTCAAGGAAATCAAAATACTGAATAATTTATATAAAATATTTATGCTTAATACAACGAACCGAGAATAATAAAATTAATGAATAAGGAGTAATAATATGTAATGTAATTAATAATGTATAATGAATAATTAATACAATCGTACCAATGGCGAAGGTAAGAAATTTATTTGCTTAAAAATTGTAAGCCATTAACTGAAGCAATGTAATTCAAATCCAGGGAATATTTTCTTCATACAATGAAATGTGTTTTGGCTAAAGTAAAAGTTTTTTCGATTCAAAAGTGCGATTTTTTTCATCGAGAAACCTTTAGCTTTAATAAAAATTTTGTTGGACTAATGAAATGTCAATTGCTAAAAAGAAATATGTTTAAAAATTAAACATAGGTATTTTATACAAATCCATTAATGTTGGCAAATTTTGTTTTAATCGAATATTTCTTTAAATTAAACAAATATTTTGTTAAATTCTTTATTTTTTGACTTACTTTATTTACTCTCGCATATTTTTGGTCAAAAGAATATTTATTTGAATCAATAATTTCAATCACTTACAATTTTGACGTAAGGAGATTCTTGTTTTTGTCCTTGAAATATTTATTTGCTTTTGAAATACATTTTTTCCATCAATTGACATTTTTACAGTTTGCAGAGATAATTATTAAAACTTTTTAGACTTATTTGTAAAATTCAATGGAATGTCTCTGGTTCGAAAATTCCAAATTTTGAAAACAATGCATTAAAAAATAGATGAACACTTGCAGACAGCACTCATATTTTACTTGCTGTCATAATATTGGGCGCTGGGAGAGGTCTTCTCGAAGCATAGACAATTAAATTATTCTCTGGAGATTATAGGAAACTGAATTCCGCGAGAGTCTTTGCACTGAGAAATCTAGAAATCATAAAACTGTAAATGCGGCAGTCCTTATCGAATTCTTAAAGAGAGTTCTAAGATTTCATTGAGATTGTCGGGATTTTCGAGATTTCCGACACATCTCGTGATCACAGGTCTCCTCGAGAAATATGTGAAAAACGTGTCGAGAAAAAGAGCGCATTGTGGGAAACAGTTTCTAGCTTCATATCTTTGTCCAGTCCTGAGAATATTAATCTTTCTCTTGGATGAAGTTAAATTAAAAATAATATAATCACAAAAGTTTGATGGTGGTCTGATAGATTGGGAAAATTTTTTCTTTCACATGAATTAAACAAAATTGTTTATACAGTCTGCAGATACTATTGTGTTAGAGATGTGTTAGTAAGTGCCTTGTGAGTAGTGGTTCATTAAGGTGCCCGAAATAATCCATTGGGATTATTTAACTACGTTTTCCTTTGGAACAAAAAACGGATTATACATATTTTTTACAATAGTTTTAAATGCACTAACACGGTCATGATTTCAATTGGGAAGATGCTAAGATTTTGCATCACGAACGACATCAGAGAAAAAGGGAATTCATTGTGATGCTTTTCATAAAGAGGGAAGGGAACAATGAAATTAATTTGAAAACGGATCAGGCAAAATATAACAAGGTTTTTGATAAATTTATAAAAATTTTTTATAAAAAAGAACTTTGTAATAATGATAGGAAAAATGCACATTGTTTTACACAAGTTTTTTTTTACCTGCAACACCCTTATATTCACCCAGACAAGGAGGTATAGATTGACCTCGAAACATGTCGGTACCCTTTTTTATTGTGAGAATGACGGAGATGAAGGGAAGTAAAGTGAATGAGAGGTTGGATAGGTTGACTCTCTTTTCGTTCCCTTTCTCTCTCTTTTCTCGAAACGTACCTCTGCCTCTAAAGAGCCGGAAAGTTAAGGTTAGGCAATTTGCAGTTCATGTCTGAGTCCTCTCTTGCATTGATTATATGATTATTTAAGTTAGAACTTTTTTTAATTGAGTACATTTTTTTCCCCTTAAACCTCAAAAAAATTTCTTCTTAATACTTTACAGCTGTTAAAAAAGGCAAAAAAAACTGAACTCACAAATTTTTAAGAAATGTAACGTCTCAGAAAAAAATCGAGATCTAAGGAAATTACGGCTTGCTTGTCCATTACAATTAGTCATATGTCATACCTGAAACTAAAAAAAAATGTTTAATAAAAATTCACTAAATCTTAAAACATCTAATTTTTGTTCATTTGAAAAATAATCTTACTTGAACAAAAGTTGAATTTTGTTAATTTTAACTTTTAATTAGCATTTAATACGAAAAACTATACATAAAAAAATTAGCATATTTTCGCACTAATAGGGAAATTATTTTAAATTCTCGAAATTCAAAATTTTTGACCTCATTACGATACCGCAGGACCATGTTTGATTTTAAACAGTCATCAACGATTTTTGTTTTTAATAAAACGTAGCAACTTTTCATCACTAGCCATTATCGATTTTCAAAAATGTACTTTCGGCCCACTTTTTTATACAACTCACAAAAGTATGTTTGTACCGAATTTAAAGTAATATGTATACTAAATGAAAATTGTTTTAAATTAAAAATAATCAAATGAGGTAGTTGTCATACAACATTTTAATGTCAAATGTCAAAAAAATATTTGAGGTTTAAATAAGAAAATTAAATAACCGATAACATGGCTCAGGTGGTGAATACCTTGGCTCGGCGATCACGGAGGTTAAGAAACCCTGGGTACTCTTAGTACTCATATGGGTGTCTGACTCTGTGATTCGCTCATAGCCGAGAGTTTTTCGCTGCGATGGAGATATTGACGCCGAGGGTGTGTGTATACAGTCGATAATATCAATATATTTCTTCCATATCAGACGGTAAGGATTGAAACTTTTTTATATTGACTTCTTCGTCATTTTTGTTTTTTTTTTCTGAAAACTTGGGCCAGGCAAAATTTAATTAATTAAAAAATTAATCTAGTCCAGGAGAGACAGGCATACTACGGACTCACTTATTCCGATATGTCGTAAAGGTAATGTCTTTAATGGAAAAATGACGAAGAAGTCAATGTAAAAAATTTTCCATATTTACCATCTGATATGGAAGAAATATAATTTACCAGCATTAAAAAGCAATGTAATACAACCAGCCCAGGTTCTCAGTAAAGATCTATCGTATGCCGCGGTGGCGCAATTGGTAACGCATCCTACATGAAATAGGAAGTTCCCGGTTCGTACCCGGGCTGCGGTAGTTTTTTTCTGAAAACTTGGACTAGACAAAAAAAGAAAAAGATAATATCAATGTCTACATTCAAACTCGACTGTCAACAAACCGACTGTACGTCGGTGTCTGCAGTATACATACTCAAGCCAAAGGACTTAATTGATACTTTAGCATTGAGGGGTTCCCGTGTATAAACCTCCGTTTGACTGGGAATGTTGAATAGAAGGCATAGTGCAATAGGTTTAACCTCAGTGCTACTCGACTTAAATGAACCAGCCTAGTTCCAATAACAATAACAATAACAAAAAAATTAAATATGTCTCAGGGCACGATAAATTTTGGCTCGGCATTGGTCGTTTCTCACGAGCGGTAAGAATTTCCCTGGTTAGTATATAAGAAACAATTAGATCGGTGCACTCAGCGTGCGATAGTCTGCGTTAGCGAACTGCATTTTATGTAGTAGTGTTAAGTTAGGTTATAGAATTAGGTTTGTGTGCGTCAAATAAGTGAAGAATGCGTTCCTCGTGTGTGGCTTGTATAACCTTGTGATGTAAACATAAGACTACATATCTGGTGTCTACTTCGTTGTACGACTATTTATTATTTACTTTAGAACACTTCATATTTTCCCGAACTGTCTTGGAAACTATAATCGCTTCCTAGACAGTCCAGGACTTTCTGTTGTTCTTTCTATTACTTAGTATTGGAATCTCTTTTAAGTATGAAATGAGGACAAATTTTTTCCGTGAAGTCTCAGCTGAACTAGGCAACGATCGGATTACAATAAATTACACAATTTTAGGTTGACATGACCTAAAAACAAAAGAAACATAAAAAACAACATGCTCTGATACACGCCTCGTTGGTGTTGATGACAACACCAACGTTGATGGCAACACCAACGTCGTTGTGTGAATTCCGTCAAACTTGGCGAAAGATTTCCGAGATTGCTGAGCTTTCCAAAAGAGTTCTTCCAGAGTTCTCTTAAGACTTCCCGCGTAGCAATCTGCGATTATTAGTAGGAAGCGCCTCGGAATTTCGGATCCCTAGAAACTGGAATCAAAACTCACAGTCTGTGCGTGAAAAATTATTAAACAATATGCGTTTTTATAATGGTCAACTGATTGGTTGACGATGTAAAAGCGCAACTGGTCTTATTGACATTGCGGGTACTGAATGTTTTTTAGTATTTTTAACAAAGATTAAAGTACAAATTGAGTCTAAATGATTCAACCAAAAGCTTTGGTTGATTGAAACAATTGAGTTCGGTCAACTTAACAAAAATTTGGTTGCGTTAAGCAACATTGCTTTCTACATCAACCAAATATAGTCAACCAAACGTAACTGAACGATTTTGGTCAATGAATAAAATTTTTTCTGAATGTGATGTTGGCGGTTCTGTAGGAGGTAGGGTAATATGCAACGCAAACAGAAACATCTTCATAATCTCATTTCTAACACTAACGATTCTGTTTCACCATTAACCATTAGACGGTTAATTAAATAATCTAAGTGATACGCTTATCTACAGACTGCTAATCTCTAAACCTGCAAATTGTGGTCTGATTGTTTTGTAACCTCAAATTTTAAAGAAAAGTTGAAAGATTTTAAAGAGATTAGCATGAATATCAAGCATGCGTCAAGTCATCCGTATGTACATGTTTTCTACAAAAAATATCAAAACACTTTAAAAAATTCAAAACTGGTCATTAAAACGAAAGTTGTTCATTTGAAATGATCTTAAGAAATCTCTCTAGAATTTCTATAAAGTACAAAAGATTTCCATATAGAGATTCGAAAAAATAGCCCGCACTTTAATTACCAGTTTTTATTTTTTTCTGTGTTTTGATATCTTTGTGTAGAAAATTCTGTGCTCAAGTTTGCCTCGAACGTTTTGTGCAAAATCACTAAACCATAAAAATTGGAGGATTTCTTTTTCTTTTAAGAGTAAAAATTTCACAATGTGTGAAAATAAACGTCATTTAACCTTAGCTCACTACTGTAGGGTCAATTTGACCCGAGCGGATTTTTGGTTAATCGATTTCGGTATGAAGCCGCGGGTTTCTAGGCCCGATGGGTGGTGATAAATACGGTCTACTACGAGTATAAGAACTACACCTTTTCTATAAAAAAGTGCTTCTTTTATGTATTTTTTCCAAAACTTGAAACCTCAAAAACACTCCATTGATCCCTTACATACAGTTTCCTAGAAAAAATTTTTTTTATCCAACGTATTTTTTTTCAAGTATTTTAAAAATTATACTTTAAGACAGTAGCAGAGATTGTTGTTAATATTTATTGTGAACATTAGATAATCATAGTTTTAAAAAATCTATTTTTAAAAAAATCTTTCTTTTGTTTATTGTTTATATTCTTCTTAAAACTTAAAAGCATGCACTAAGATGACCAAGTAACGAAGATGTCGGTAATTTATATTTCCCAAGTTTTCTCGTAAATTATTAATTTAAATGAATTTTCAAGAGAAGCCAGAGGTGCGGAAATGGCCTACCGACCTCTGGTTTTTCTTGAAAATGCATTTAAGTTAATAATTCACGAGAAAACTCGGGGAATATTAATTACCGAAAACTTGGGTACGTGGTTGAGGAGTGCGTAAAATACTTGGCAATAGTAAACAAAAATATCAAAGGTTAAAGGTGAAGCACCACGAAAACAAGTATGGCTCTGACGCATTTTTGTAGCGCAGTTTTTGAGAAAGTATGATCCTGCGAGAACAAAATTAATCATATGAGACAGAACATGATTTGAACCGAGGTATGAAAACCCATGTAAATTGGGAATCTAAAAATGCCTATTTGTTTGAATCAAAACACTCTCAGAAAAAATCCTTGCAGGGAGTTATGAGGCCCGCTTAGACGAGCAAAATAGGGCAACGGCGGTGGGCCCAAAAACCGAGCTTATTGATTCCTCATTTGTTTTTTACGATTTTCTTCTTGGATATGTAATAGTGACACCTTATGAACACTTTAACATTAAAAATAAAATAAATAATCGCGTCCTTTTTCAAAAATGGGTCCAATCAATTTATTTTTTATATCCTGAAATTACATTTTAGGTAATTTTCTAACAAGCAAACATGGTTGGTTTGAGAGCGGAGCGATTTAGCTCTCCCTGTCACTTTCTATTTTTAACATTATATCTAAATTTTAGAAAATGTTAAGTAACTTATTTATTTTGTCAATCGTTAATTCTTAACATAGTTAACAATATAATTGTCAGTACTATTGGAATTTAGAATTCTAGCGTCAAAATAGTTCGATCCAGATTGTTTGTTTTAGAATCTACTTCCGAAATTATAACAATAGAATGATTATATGTATGACTTAAATAAAATTTATTGGGTAAGAAAAATAGTTTTTATACTACATTATCTTTAATGTCCGAATGATCTTATTCTATACATCGCAAGTTTCTTTTTTTGATGTTTTATCTTAATATATTCTCGGACGTTAAAGGAGTTAAACTAAATCCATCAAATTTAAACAATTATAGATAAGTAAACATTATTATCTGTAAAAAACTCATTAAAAAAGTCTTGTGAACAAATTTCGTATAAAATGATAGAACTTGCGTTCTATGTAGGTATACATTAGTGACATAATAGGATAAAATTAATAACTCGATAGTACGCAACCTGTCTTACAAGTGTAATATACATGTAAGACACATGTATTACACTAATACACGTTAAACACGTGACATATGTCCGCTTTAAACACGTGATTTTACATACCTAAAATACACGTAATTCACTGAGAAAACTGTTTGGCTCTGCCAACAAAAATTTGGTAATTCATGGGCGAACCATAACCCTACCCTACTGAAAATCCCTACATAACTTTGGTTGGGACAACAAACATGATTCAAAAAAATAATTTTGCTTCAACAACTAAACATTTTGTTGGGCCAACCAAATAATTTTGAGTTAACAAAAAAAATTTTGTAGTGGCCAATAAAACGGTTTTTTTGTTATTAATAAATTTTTTTCTCAGTGCTTACACCTAAAATATACGTTGTTAAACATCAGAGTTAAAACATGGTCTTAAAAAATAAAGGGACGGAGCACATAGCCCCATCTTTGGCGAGGGATTCGTTCCAGTCGATCAGATGGGAAGAAGTTATCGCCTCTCCAGTGGTGGAGAAATCTGGTTCATTTGATTAGCGGAAAATTTGGAAATTTAAAAGGTAGTGTACGATTGAATAATTCTTGACCAATCGCCGATTCTTCACTACCTGAGAAGATACCACATGCGCAGTTTGCTGTTGCCCCCTTACCGACATGGGCACAGATCCCGAAAGTTTGTGATCCGTCCATTTATATCCATGAGTTAAAATCAATCCCAAATTTGAGCCTATAAAGGGAATTTAATTTTACGGACGTCATGCACGCAAACATAAATGTTTTATTATTTTTCTGGTTATATTTCAAACAAGCAATTGCAGTAGCAGTGGAGCAATTAATTATTTGAAATATAACCAGAAAATTGATAAAATATTTCTGTTTGCGTGCATCACGTCCGTAAAATTGAATTCCTTTTATAGGCTTGAATTTGACATTGATTTTAACTGCGATTTTTAACAGCATGTATTTTAGGCACGCAGTAATAATAAGGAGCAGTGTCTCCGTAACGAAAAGTAGTCCTGAAATACTCCGAGAGTTGCAAGAGAGAGCGTAAATACAATTCAATCCGCGCAGCCATGGGAACTCGAATCCCTGTGTGCCGAACAAGTTTTTCGATACTTCCAAATTTTCTGCCAATCAAATGAACCAGAGTTCTTCACCACTGGAGAGGGGATAACCTTTTCCCAACCGAACGACGTGTTTAAGGTGGACATATAGCACATGTTAGTTAGCACATTACGCATGTTAGTATACACGTGTAAAACACGTGATTTACATCGAATGTGTTCCCTGGGAAGATAATTATTGTATAATGCAATTTTTTGGTAAGGCTTCTTTGTTCGGTTTTTCATTTATAATAATTTTGTATTCATTTTGCTGTATAATATTTGAAAAAATTCGATTATTTTATTTTTGGCGTTAAAATGTTCGTAAGATACCATTGAAACATAAGAATATAATAATAAGAAAATCCTATTTGCTATCCTATATCGACTGTCAATTTATATGTCAATGTCGTTGTCTCAAACATTACATAGATTCTTTTTAACCAAATATGTAGTTTCACATTGAAAAGCCTCTTCAATTTTCATGAGGCTTTTATCTGCGGATGATATTGTATATATATGTTTTTAAATTGGAGTTATATACTTCAAAAATTACATAAATATTCGACATATTACTCCTTTAACATGAACTGACTCCAAAAAGTGAAAGTTTTTGTTTCATTAAAAATGTTTGATACAGGTATTTCTTGTATTTCTACTTTTAATTTTTTACAAATGTAGAACATTTTTATTATTATATTTTATATTATTATTATTATATTCAATCAGGCTCTTTGAAAAAGGCACGCAGTGTTATCCGAAACGTCAAAATTAATAAACGAACGACGTCATCGCCAGAATGTTCTGAAGGTTAATTTGAGGTAAATCCATTAGTGGCAAATAATATTTTGCATAAATAATGAAGATGATAAATACGCAAATTTTAATTTGATATGTGTAATTATCACATTCTGCGTAATATATTTCATAGAAAAACAAGGATGCTTTATTGTTTCCTGTCTAAATAATATTTATTTAATACTACGCAAATTGTAATTTGATATGGGTAATTATCACATCCTAAAGCTACTGCGTAATATATTTTACGAAAAACAAGGATGATTTATTGCTTCCTGTCTAAATAATACACTTAATTAAAAAATTCCTTTCCTTACTTATTTAGTGCGTAAATGACTCGTGAAAAACATTCTTCTGCAGTCTAGAACCTTCTAGAACTTTAAGATAAAGAGGGGGATATATTAATAAATATATTATTAGAGATCATGAAACCTACCTTACCGGCTTCAAGAACGTACTACAGCTGAAGTGGCCCATGTCCATGCTAAGTTCCTAGAATATTCTTGATGACGTCATAAAATTATACTGCGCAATTTTGTGAAATGAATTTTGCGTAAACAACTTCAAGGTTATTTATGATTTTAATGACACATTACATTTTTACATTGCAAAACGTTATATCCTAGACGTGTCGATTATAATGTAGAACCTTCTAGAACTTTATTGCATCATATAATGCAATACTGAGCAAAAGTCTCCAGAAATTTGGTAGAGGGGTTAAGCGTCTGTAAAAGGAGGCCAGCTCTTCTCTTTCATAAGTTTATTGTCAGATGTCAGATCGTGAAGAAAAGCAACAAGAGCTAAAAAGTCGTTTAAACGTATTTCTGAAAAACATTCAAAAACTAAAACAAGTGATACAAGTGCGAACAGATTTACAGACTCTAACAAAGAAATTTAATACTGTGAATATCAAAAAGTGAAGTAGAGAAGATGGATTTTTCAAAACTAAACAAAATTGCTGTCAATAAGGATTTCCTTCCAACAAAAAAGCTCAAAGACCTAGAGCTGATTAAAAACTGTGAAATCACAAACATCAAGAAAGCAACAACATAATTTGGAGTGCGGTTCTTTGTCCTTGTAGAATGTAGAAAACAAATTCACCGTTTTTCTACCAGCGAGGATGGCCAATCTGTTTAATGCAGATGAAAATCTGCTGTTTGGAATGAAAAAATCCTGTGAAGATGATGACCTCTCTATGCGGTATTTGAGTGGCGCCTACAATTCCATTGCATTTATGAAGAAAAATATATAAAGTGTGCAGTTTTTAATTATCGCTCAGTGTCTGAAAGCCTTCAGTGTGATCATCATCATGCCTTATACACCTCGAAATCAAATGTTATATTCCACCACATACAATCTGAATTCATCGTTTACAAACCAAATTAGTGTTGGCGCTAAATTCAGAAAGGATGAAAAGCTATCCTCATCAGTGAAACTGGCAGCTAGTCATCCTCTTGCGAGCATATCCTTAAATCCTGAAGAGTGGAAATTGTTCAAAAGTCATTTTAACATCATTTCATTGTACTTTGATCGTCAGGAAAAGCAAAAATGCATCGACTGTGGAAATTTCCGTTTACATTTAACTGTATATTTCGGCGATTATATAGTGCCTTTGGAACAAACTCAAGAACCAGAAAACCGGAAATATCATTACCTATTTGTACTGCAAGAAACAACGTTCGCAGTTCTCCAGAAGTCAACCTTTGCATCGACTAGCATCTTCTAGAGCAGAGTATCATTTCATTTCAACGTGCTAAAGAAGTCTTTATTGAAACTGTTGCTGAAAGTGTTTAGTGTAATGTCAAATTACCTCATATGAAAAGTGTTGAATTATATATCAAGAAACATTATTCCAGTTTAAAGAATAAAGCTCAAAGAAACATTGTGTTTAATAATCTCACGCATTTTGCAACTCTGTTTTTAGAAATAATTACTTTGATATGCAGAATATTTGTCAGGAAGTGATTGAAAAACTACCAAAACTGAAATTCGTAAATGGTACTTTTATACATTAGAAAAAAAATATTATGTAATCTAGCGGTAAGAGAGAAATTTAAATAAATTAAACTCAAGTCGAATACGTTTTATTTATTTATATTAGCTTAAGAGTTAGATATAGCAAATGAAAAAGCGAATATATATCTATAGGGTGTCCCAGAACTAAGTCCGGACTTATATGGTTGTATAAAAAAAATAAATAAACCGAAACTTCCTCTGGCAAAAATGTATTGAAGTTTTAGTTTTTGAGTTATGGAATGATTAATCTGGACCAATCAAGAGCGCTGCATAGAAAGGCGTGCATGCGTGAGAGGGAGGCCAACGCTGTGTTAGAGACCGCTGCATCTTCACTTGATATCCCCACTCTAAAGGTGCTTCTTCAATAGAAACCTAAACTTGCACGTTGCGTCGATACGTAAACGTTCTGACGTCATCGACGCGTTGTTACCAACTGTTGCATGGTTAAACGCGGTTC
>JBAGKK010502453.1:0-14674 GCA_037177015.1 Euceroptres primus | reverse complement strand
TGAATCGATCTGAAACTTTCCAGAAATCTTCCTTCAATACTTAGGCACAAATGTCTCACTGCAAGTTTCTTCAAACTAAAAGTTCCCTCGATACTTTTTGTCGGAGAAGCCATAAAAACGTAGTTACTGTCCCGGTGTCATATTGTAATTAAATATTAGTAAACAATAGTAAATTTTTCAACTTTTGCTTCTTTCTTAGCCATCACAAGTCTATGCTGAGTGTGTACACCAAATTTTAAACGATTTCAACAATATTTGGCCAAGTTGCGACAATTTATATTTTAAAAACTTATTGATTTTAGAAGTAAAATTTTTTCAGTTTTTGATTTTTCCTATTAAGAATAATTGTGGGGCAAAAAAACTGTAAAGGAAAAAAGTCCCATTTGCTCATTCTCTACAAGCCCGTGCGTTGAAAAAATTATTTTGGCGACTTTGAAAATTTGAATTCTGTGAGACGATCGGACAATACTTATGCGGCTGTTCGAGCGTCGAACGAGTTCTTGCACCTGGACCCTCAATTCTATATATTTAAACTTTAATAGTAATTAATGTTTTTTATAACTCTTAAAAAAATGAAAAAACTTAATTCATAAAGAACTTTCCAATATTATAATATTTTTTCGTCATTTCGGCATTTTCATTTGGCTTTTTCTCGACGTCATAACGAAAAGCACTGTATTTGTCATGTCCAAACGAAAATTTTGGCTTGAGCGATTAAATCCTTCGGCTTGCCTCGTGTTTTTAACTAAGCTCTCGCCAAAATTTGCGTTTAAACTTGGCGAATAATGTACTATTAAATAAAATAAATAGAACAATAAAATTTTACAGGCAAACTTCAGTCGTATTGTCTTTTCGTTTCGTAAGAGTTAAAATAGGGTTATAACCTTTCATGATTTTTAAAGTTATACAAATTAATAACTAAGAGAGGTCCCATTGAATTTGCATATCGGGCGCATAGAGACTGATAATATAATGTGTCCTGTTAGTTTTATATTTTATTATTTTTCATCTTAGGAGATATACGAAGAAGAAAAGCCAGATTTGAGTAAAGTTTCAAGCTTAATGAGTCAGACTTATGCTTAAAGGTGTATTGAAATTAAAATTTTTCGATTTAACTATTAATAATAGGGGTATATCTTTTGTTAAAGAGAAAATTTATTATTTTGAACGCAATAATACGGGTGAGAACTAAAGTTAAATGTACCAAAGTTTGAGATTACCCATATTTCGTACCATTTTTTCATATAAAAATAACAGTGAAATCAAATTTTAATGGTATTGCAAGAAAATACCATTCATAAATGATCCTATAATTTTTGTCTGATTAAATTATTTGAAATATTAAGCTAAAATAAAAGCATGTTATAATATAGTGCATGCGCCATTTTCGCACATCTTCGCAACATTTTAAAACAATTTTTGTAAACGCAACAAAATATCAGCTCATATAAATAGTGAAATTTAATTCTAGAAAGATCCAAAAATAATACAGCTCATTATCAAATTTTTAAATATTTTTTAAAATAGGTCGCAACAAGGATTCGGAGATCTATTCTGGAATGGCCCGGAAATAATAAGTTTAATAAGGAAATAATAAATAATAATAAATAATAAGGAATAATAAATAATAAGGAAATAATTAGTATATTTTAATAAATAAATTAGACAAGTACCTTAATATTAACTGGGATATCGATGCCTAAGGTTTTATAGCCTTCTAAGGCATGAATCCAACAAAGAACTGGCCCCTTATCATCAGTGCTTCCTCTTCCGTAAAGTTTTCCATTTTTCTCTGTAAGAGTAAAAGGCTCTGTATCCCATCCATCAGTAATCAAAGCAGGTTGAACATCCAGATGTCCATAGATCAGAACAGTTTTTTTCTTGGGATCGGTCCCAAGTTGACCCAGCAACACAGGTGGCAATGGGATTTCTTCTCCACTAGGTAGTTTTTGTTTACCAATATCAGCCAGTTCTGTTGTAGAGCCTAAAGCTTTCATTTTTTCCTCTGCCCACTTCATCATTTTTACAACCTCGTCTCTTGTGTCCGCCCATCCTGAGACTGATTTAATGCTTACCGCTTCTTCAAGGTTTTTTATGTAGTCTGCCTTGTGTGCATCAATGTAACTGAAATATTAAAAAAGTTGATTAAGTAGTTGAATTTTTAAGATAATGCGGGCATTGAACATTGGCTCTGATAAAAGTATGAAATTTAGGTAATCTCTAAGAATCGTTAAAGTGAAAGAAATTTGAAATATGGAGTGATCCAGTTAATAGATTTCGGTATCTTGCACTAAAGCTGATAAGAAATCTTTTGTTGTTCAGAAACTGAGAAATGCAGAAATTCCATCCTCATGTTGAAATTGAATTGATATAATTGAAATACAAATCCCGAAGTCCCAAAGAAAACTGTTTTAACAAAGATTTCCGAAAACAGAGTATATCAACTATATTATACTTCGCTAGAGTGTCGTATCTCTGTGTATTAGTAAATGGAGATATGACACTCTAGAGAATTAGAATATAGTTGATACCCTCTGTAATCGGAAATCTTTGTTAAGACAATTTTCTTCGGGACAGTCGAATTTTAAAAAGTTAATAATTAAATAATCAACTAGTAAACCGAAACTCTTTATTTCATTTACTAAATAATAAAAATAATAATTCTAAATATAAAAATTTTTTTAAGTAAAAGTTTAATTTCCGTTTGCATAACTGTAATTTATTATAAATAAAAATATTACTTTTGAATATAATTTTCATGATATACGAATAAAAATATTACCCCTAAGTTACAATAATAATTACTAGGGAAATTAAATAATTAAAGTACAACAAAAGAACAAAGTAAAATATGTACCTGAAAAGTTTCTCCAAAGTGGGTGGAACAGCCATGTCAAAGCGATGATTCAAAGCCTTTCACAGATGCAAAGAAATCGAATTTCGGTGTGATACTTGTAAAAATTTAGAACGAATCTAAAAATGAAAAAAAAACAGAGTAAACTGGTCGTACCGGTTGCTTCTGCCAGTTACTGAACTTTAACTGGCTATTATATTGCACAATTTAAAGTTAATATAAAAATTACTTCATGACTTTGTGTGAAGTAGTTAATAGATAACAATAGATAAATTGTCCCATACCCAAGAGCAACACAACGAATACAGTCAGACCTCCATCATGTCATAATTTCGGGGGGAGTTATGACATGATGGTGGTACCTCGTAGGGGAAATTGGAAGTTGCGCAGCAGGCATTTGCGCACACGCGTATGTATCCATGTGTGAGTGTAGACTATCTGCGCAAACGCCTTCTCGAGAGTAGGGGCAAACGATCAAGACTGGTGTCGGGGAATATGAAATGGTGTAGTATGAAATGGTGGAGGTCCGACTGTATTTTAGTTCTTTTTACAAACTCGCCAGCAGGGATGAGTCTTAACGCATCACTTTCAAGGGGCCGTCCCATGTAGGCAGAAAACGTCGGCGTAAAGCAGAAAATCATGAGAGTGAAAGAGACAAATAGATATGTCTGTCTTTCACTCTCATGAGTTTCTGCTTCACTCCGCCGTTTTCTGCCTACTTGGGACGGCACCTTCAGGCTTTCAGATATGTACAGTATCATAAATGTCTACCTTCCGGTTTGAAGTTGCCTTCAAAAAATTGATAGTTTACCTTTACAGTCAAATGCATATTTATTGCACAGAAAAAAATATATGTATTCATTTTTACTAGTATTTTTCTGTTCTGTGCAACAACGCATAAAAAAAATTAAAATTTGACCTACTTATAATCTTATAAACAAATTAAGGCTAAGACATTAGTCCAAATTACGCCCAAATTAGGCGTAAGACATTAGCCAATTTTTTTCAGGCGTCCCATTCGTAAACTAATAATTTAGATAGATTTTCCATAACTAATAAACATTATTAGTTTGTAAATGGAATGCCTGAAAAAAATGGCTAATGTCTTATACGTGGCTTTAATTAATGATCATGACACATAAATCACATGTTTCAAATCTAGTATGCAAATAAAAATTCAAAACTACAGATTTAAATAAATACACTACTTTTGAATTGTTGAAATAAATACACTGCTTTTGAATTGTTTATTCAGTTGCTAACTTGACGTTTTTATCGTTTCAATTTTTGCGCGCGTTCAATTTCTATCCCTTTTATTTGAATCCCAAGGAAAAAGAGGCAATCACTTTAAAAAAATTTCATATCAATAATTGCCAGAATTTTTATTTTTGGTTTACTTTTTGTGTTATTCTATTTGTCATAATTAATTGTTATAATTAATCTGTCAAATAAACGTCACTCGGCATTGGGACGATTTTCATCTGAAAAGCTCAAAGAACAAATATGGCTCCTGCGCGTTGAATCATGGGTAATACTTTGCTATACTTCCCCTAACACCAGAAATTTTACTATCAGCACTTCTAGTTTCTAGAACACAACTGAACACGATCATAAGCCATCATATACATACGTCATGGTGAAGACGCGGCTGAAATACCTACGTGGACAAAATATCTAAACAACCACCACGAAGTGTCTAAACTTGTTTTTTAAAAAATCAAATTGAAATAACTCGTTGGTGAAAAATCCAGAAAAATTCATCACAAAATAGGTAGTTATTTTTATACCTGATCTTTGTATATCCAAAAGGACTGAATTTTTTAAAATAAATTATCTTAGTATTTTATAAAAACCGACATATTGTTTAATATTAAAGTACATTTTGAAGAACGGACTGCTCATGCCCATATATTTCCAATAAATATGGGCATAATCTAGGGATTAAGAAAGTTTATTATATGGTCCCTTTTATGCAAAAAGGATTTTAGAAAGAATGAGAATAGAAAAACTAACTTATATGTATTGTTTTAAAATAAGCGAAAGTGAATCGCTAACATAAATTCATATTTTTGAATTTTTTATGTGTGACTGTATTCTAAACACTCTTGGTTATTTTGTTCTTTCTCACAGAAAAAATGGCAAAAATGAATGTGAAGGATAAACTACAGGACGAGACCTTAGATCTCAGTTTATGTGATTTGGAGGAAGTACCAGTGCGAGAAATTGTAAGTAATATTTTTCTATTTATAGCAATTTCGATCTTCTATCAATCTTACAAATCAAATCTTTCTTTTTATCATCTAGATCAGGTATAGTATTAATTCACATATTTATTTTGCTTTCAGGCCGTGATTAAAAGAGCAACGCACTTGGATTTATCAAACAATGCTTTGGTTTCTTTACCTGTAGGTACACAGAAGAAAAATTTGAGTAATTTTTCTATTTGTACTTTCCAAGATTAAAATAAAGGCAGTGTCTAGTATTACTAAAATAAATTTTTTTCAGAAAACGTTTGTGACCCTAACACAAATAATAAAGTTGGACCTCAGTAAAAACATGCTAACAGAGATTCCAGAAAACTTTGGAGAAATGGTTCAATTAAGGCACCTTGACTTATACAGCAATAAAGTGAGTGTCATACTTTAAAGATATAAATCCAATAGTCATTTCCGAAATTTTAAATATATTTTAATGTATATTTGGATTAAAAAAAAAATTTTAATTTAAATCTGAAAAAGGTAATTTAATTTAAAAAGTATAGGAGTGATTAGTGTAAAATAAAAGGAAAAACTACTTTATCATTGGTATTATTTTCAGATAAGCAGATTGCCCTTGAGCCTTGGAAAACTAAAGAATCTGAAATGGCTCGATTTGAAAGAAAATCCTTTGACTCCTGCCGTAGCTAGTGTCGCTGGACCTTGCAGCAATGCCAGTGAATGTCAAACCTGCGCTCGTAAAATAGTCACCTACTTGGCAAATGTACAACTTAACGTGGAAGAGGAAAAACAACGAAGAATAAATGCTATTTCAGGTATTATTAATTTTCAAAGTCAACCTTAGAAATGCAAAATATTTCCCACAATTTAAAATTAAAATTGTTTTTTCTTTTTCTGCAGAAACAGAGAAGACTGCTGCTATTAATAAAAAAGAAGGAAAGAAGAAGAAGAAAAGCGCAGAAAAGACCAGGGCGAAAGAAATGGCAGAAAAAGGCAAATCCTCCAATCAAAAAAGCGAACAAACAGAGAAAAACGACCTGAAACTTTCGAAACTGAGGGAGTCTGAAAAGTCCACGTGGAAGTCAAACGCAGAAAAACGTACGATTTTATTATTATTTTATATTTTCTCCTATATCATTTGCTTCTATCAGTTGCTTAATTTAATTTTAATTTAATTTTATCACATTATAGGTGGCATGTGCAGTACCCTCTGCAGAATATTCGTATTTCTACTTCTATGGATAGTTTTCTTCAGTTTTCTGATAACTTTGGGCATAACAATTTTTTCCATCTACGACAAACCACGTACTGAGGCAACTTTTAGGTATTTGGAAACCGAGACTGGCTTGCCACTCAAGCACTATCGACAATTAGGAAAAAATGTGTTAGAGAAGTTCGTCAACAATACTGTTGTTTGGACCAATCACATTCGGATATCCTTAGAAGATTATTACAAACAGTATTTGTATCCAGAAGCCTCTTCCTCAAAAAAATCGACGTGAGAGAACAAAATAAGGCAATTTTTTTGACCAAATGCAGTGTTATAAATCTATTTTCCATAAAACTTTGCAAATAAGCCTACGAAGTGAATTTAAAATGTTCCTGCTGTTGGGCAGTAACGTTTCGAGTGAGTTGTAATATTTCTTTCTTATGAAAGAGGGTACTTTGCCACTAAGTGGTAATCAATTCAGGTTTTTACTTGTTGCAGTTTTATACTAAACGTAGAAGGGAATGGCTAAGTAATTAATACTATTTATATGCAGATAATGATTGAAAGTAATGAAAGAAATAAATAACAAAATAACTATCGTAATATGTTTTTATCTTTTGAATTGGGACCACAATTCGGAAAATGGGGATTTTTTCTTTAAATGGGAAATGTGATCTTGACTTTTAATTATGTTCAATATACAATAATTATCTTCAATAATTATGTTCAATAATAAATAAATTTATTAACATAATTTATGTTTTTAATTCGAAAATTGTCTGGGCGAAATAAAGCAAGATTGAATTTATTTAATATTAAACGATAAGGAATTTCTTTATAATTTGATATGGAAGAAATATAATTTCTTCATAGTCAAACTTGCAGGTTTTTCAAGCATTTGTTATCCAGCTACTTTATAACAATTCAGAGAAGTGTTTCTGGCTTAATTTACAAAATATAAAATTCATTACAAAATCCAAGTTTAACAATAGTGCTCTTATACAATTTATTAATAAATTCGCAAAAAGTAATTCGGAGTCCAACGAGTAATTTGAGGAGTTTGAAGGAGTATTTTTTGGCAGGGCAGGAATGTAAACATTTTTACTACATTGTTTTTATTGTTATTTTAATAACATAAGATAAAACTGGAGATAAAATTATATAAAAATCGTAGCCTCTCGGAATTTAATAAAAACTACAGTACCGTATTTTGTCATGAAAATTTGCTTGAAAAGTAAATTAAATGTAAATGAAAAGTAAATCTTTTACAAAGAAATCTTAAATCTTATCGCGCTTCTTAACAATGGCAGTAATCAGTCTATCAATCAACTATTACGAAATTGTTGACTGAATATTTAAATAGTACTTATATAAAATATATTTAAACAAATATATTTATCTCCTCCATTTGGTAGGAGGCTTTAGGAAATCGATAACTCTTTAAAGATTCCTTAAAATTGAAAATTTCAGTTTCCTTACAAAATGAGTAACTGTAAATCGATTTTAGGTGACACTACTTGAAGAATGTGACTTAGAATTAGACAAGGGAGAAGGTTTCACAGAAGATTTGCCGAGGGTATTTTCAATTTTGTTAACCAGTTTCTGAAATCTGTTAACTCTCACTTCTTGCTGGTCGTTAGAAGCTAACGACAAATCGGCATTGTCCTCAATTTCATTAACAGAACTTTTACTTCTCCCACTGCTGAAGCGACTCCAGACTTTTTCGAAATTCGAGACAGACGATTCCCTCGATTTGGCTCGAAATTTCGTCAAGAGAGCAACATCATCATAAAGAACTTCCTCGACTTGTAAAACACGATCGCTTCTTGGAGTTTGATAATATTCAAATTCTATTTCAGATTGTTCATTAGTACTACTTAATTCAGATTGAAAACATTGTTCTGGAATGATGTCTAATTTCATAGGAGATCCTTCCGTTTCTGTACTGTTTTGAGTTAAGAATGTAGAATTAACGGAATTGTTTTTGGAACTACAGTTTTCTTTAGTAATCTGATCTTGACAGGCTGCGATATCATCATATAATTGTTCCACTGAGCAAGTAGTGATTGTAGGAGGAGTTGAGTAAATTGGTCGAGGAGTTGGTGGGCAAAGATATTCGGATTGTTCTTCGATTTCCGATTTATTTTGTTGAGGTGGATTCATTATCATTCCGGAAATATCATCGTAGGTAGGTAAAGTTTCAGACGAGTTTGTAGATACTGGAGATGATCCTCGATTTCTGTTCTTATCTTCTTTTTTCGAGTTGTAACTCCGATTTCTCATTCTGTCGAGGAAGGACTTTTTAGAAGCTTTTATTCGAGCTGCTCCTGAAAGTTTTTTCTCTTTCAACTGTATGGGCTTCTTCTCTTCCTGTATGGGCTTTGCTGAAGGGTCGATAACGAGCGTCTGAAAATAATTGATTTTAATTAAGTTAACAATTTAATTATAGTACAAGAGAATTCTCGACAGTTTTAAAAAGCAATTTTTTGATTGCAGACTACCAACCTGTACATCATCATAAGATTCAGCAGCATCCACCACAGATTGTTCCTTTTTGATCTCAGTTTCCTTCAAAAATGTTTCCTGGGTCACAGGCCGAACATCATCATAAGCTTCTTGAATTTCTTCACTCTTCAAATTTTCTTCAATCTGCTGAACATGAATTTCCACAGCTACGTCATCGTAGGTTTCCAAATAACAATTTTTCTTCGCCTCTTCTTCCTTTTTCCTTTCCTCCTCTTTCTTCGCGACCATAAAATTCTGGTAACTCGAACCATCTCTAAAATCTTCAATTTTGTGATAAATATCATCCTCATCGTAAGGCTCGTCTGCTGGTTCAAACGAAGGTATCGCATCTTCGTGAGGCAAGGAAGGAAGTCTTCGAGGAATTCTAGCTGGCAAAGGTGGCGATTCATCCTCATCAAGTTCGTCTTTCGTTGATTTTTCTCTTAAAAGGATTTCGTTGTCTGTATCTTTGTTTAAATCCGGAATTGGAGGAGGTTGAGGGCTCAACAAATTTTCTTTGCTCTTTGATGGTTTGAAATCTGCATCCTGATATTTTTCTTCTTTTAATGATTCGGAATTTTTTATTTCTTTCTGCTCCATTTCCAAGGTTTCAGTGAATGGAGATTCACGAAGGCATGTTTTACTATCGTTCTCTCTGATACTCGTTTCACAGATCACTGCAACCCACTCTTCCATCTCTTCCGGTGTCTTTGCCACGAACTGAAACGAGTTATTTTATTATTTTAATTAGTTGGCTGACGCAAAACTAAACAAATATAAATATAAAAGGATTTAAATGATTACAAATTTGATGGTTTGAAATATTTTTCCTTCAGTTATTTATTTTTTTAAATATATTAAATATATTTTTTTAAATATATTAAATATATATTTTTAAATATATTAAATATATTTTTTTAATATATTAAATATATTAAATAGATTTTTTAATTAAGTAACCTGCAAAGTCTTGTGACCAGGACAGAAGATTTCAAATGCAGATTCACTTCGTTTAGAATCGATGCTTGGAGCTGGACGTCCTCTGTATCCTCGAATAGGAATAACTGCGTTAGGTCGACAGTCTTTTTCGCTTCCATAAATCAACAGATGTGAACCTAACAAACCTTTAAAAAAATTCGTCAAGTTAAAAGATTTAAAAACATATTTTTAATTACTGCAATTTCTTGGAATACTGTAACTTCGGAAGAGTTACCTTATTTTTTTAAAAACTATTTTTACTTACCAACCCAACAAAGTCGAAGTGGATCAATAAAGGGGAACATTTTTTTTTCGCCTTTTCGAAAGAGTTGACTACATTTACTGCAATTCATTCTCGTTTGAGCTGCTGAAAAACTGGAGTAGATTGAAGCAAGAGTATTTTCCACTGAGTCTTCTTTTTTATCTACAATCGAAAGAGAAGTGTCGATTTTAGGATAGTTGATTTCTTGAAAAGTTTCATAATAATCTTGATTAGTTCTCGCTTCTAAGTTTTGATCAGAGTTGATGTATTCTTGAATTTCACTGGGCAATTTTGCTGCTAGAAAAAAACCCTTTCCAGCATTCATATCCAAATAAGGTTCTGGTGAAGATGGTGGCCCAATTGCAAGACTGAGGAGAGTTTCCTTAGAACGCGAGAGAAGATTTTCTCGTATAATTTCCAAATTTGGTGGGAGCTTCACTTCGCTCATAGTTTCGAGAAATTGCACGAAGTCTGAAAATTAAAGTTTTTTTTTTAATTTGCTAGATTTTTTAGAAAACTTTTTTTAAGAATTACATTTTTTATATAGGTACGATTTTTTTTATATGTTTAATTTAGTTATATCACAATTTATCAAAATACTGAACAGAATTTTAAATCAAGAGTGAATTTGATAGTTTATATTTTAAATGTTTATTAGACAGTAAAATTTTTGACATCTTAATCATTATGGTTGTATCAATCAAGAGATAATAGATTGATTACTTACCGCGAAGAATACCTGTGAAGTCTGTATCGAGTCCCATAGTTTATAAATTTTGCTTCTTATCAAAAGATAACGCACCAAAAGAATTGATTGTTGTTGGATTTATCATAATCACATTTAAGTTGATCAATTACAAGAACGATGGTACATTGTTGCAATATTTTTTCTTTCAATTATTCTTAACCTCGGCATTCTGATTTGCTCTTCTTCTGTAATTATAAAAAAAATCTAATAAATTAAATGATAATTAACCCTTCGAGACCACACCTATTTATTCGATCATCGAGATCACACTGGGTCATATTGACCCTGTATTATTTTGTATGAGTTACCTATTTAAATGTACGCGTCCGGTTGAGCTGAAAAAATTCAGGGGTATACTTTTGATATTCTTAAATGTGATGGTACAGTGTGTCAGTGTGAAAGATAATCATAAATATGAAGGAAAAAACTCTAGGAAAAAAACATTTTTGAAAAATCATGTATTTTGACAAAATTAACTACCACCAGAGGGCCATGGGCGCGTGTATTTCAAATCTGCCTAAACGTTAAATCTATTTAAAGTTGAGGTATGGGTCAAAATGACCCAGAGTGGTCTTGAAGGGTTAAGTAACTTATTATTTTATTTTCTAGGATCTGAAGTTTAATTAAATTTTTTCTGTTGAAATTTAGGCACATTCTATACTTTATAAAAATATGATTGTGCTTTACTTTTTTACAATTATTAAATTATTATCTTCTTGCAGGATATATTCTTTGGAAAGAAGGCGGAATTGATAAAACGCTATCATTTCTCATTTCTAAGCGACAATTTGTGGTTTCGAATTGATAATCAAGTGGAAAAAAAATTTCACTATCTCCACTTAAAAACTCTAATAAATTTGTTTAATAATCTAATAGAATAATTTAATCTTGGAAAATTTTCAAACAAAACTTTTTTTTGGTGGTAAAATTGTGGACGATTTAACACATGTGTGAATATTATAATGTAAGACTTTTTATGCTGAGAATTATTAAAATTGTATATTTTGGTATTTTCATTTTCAATGTTGAGTAAATCGAGAAATTTTTCTTTATTATGATGCATTTAAATATTCAGCATATGCACTTTTTAGCCAATAATGACGCGGTTGAGATCTGTCTACGGGTTCTTTCAGTCTTGTACGCAATGAATTTTATTGGACTCATGCATGCAATTACCGAAGCAGGCGTCAGCAAAATTATGTCGCGAGTCATTAAGTTCGAAAGACTGTCCTTCGAGCACAATATACAGAGTATAGGTATATAAATAAGAATTATAAGTTAAGATATCTAGACTTCGATATTTAATTTATAAATGTTTGGTTTCGATTTTCTAAATGAAAATCTAATTGAAAATCTAAAAATATTTTTAAATCTAATGTTTATATATTTCTTTTATTTGATTAGATGTTTAATTAAATATCATAATTTAAAACTTATGTTTTAATCTAATGAACTAAATCTAATGTTTATATATTTCTTTGATTTGATTAGATGTTTAATTAAACATCCCAATTTAAAACAATTTCAAGTAAGTTTGCTTTTCTACGTTTTTTTTTTAATTCTTAAAATTTTAGTCTCTTATTCAAAGTTGAGAAGATATTTTAAAGGCAAAATAAGCAAAATAATCTTTACGAAATGATTTTAAGTAATAACAAATCAACTTTATAAACCACAAACAAAGTATAAGTGGTCGGTACTAAATTAAAAGAATTGTTTTTTTCTCCTCGCTTTCATTCTTCAAAGAAAAAAATTGCACACAATTTTTTATACTCACTACTGACCCAGTATTTTATAACTATGTAGCATTTATTTGCATCTTTAAAACTTGGAAAAATGTATATAAAATAATATTTTATTTCAATTAAGAACGAACCGTATCCAACTTTTTTTCATAAATTTTTGTTTATTTTTCTCCGCCCTCTGCCACAAAAACAAAAATCTTGGATGATCCGCCCCTTTCCCAAAGAAATTCAAACATTTTGTTGATTCAACCAAATATTTTTGTGAGTCAATTCCATATTTTCAAGTCCATATAAAAATTAAAGATGCCAATTGTTATCGAGCGATTTTCATATCATTTACATGTCATTAAAGGTGCTTACGCCACCGAATAAAATTGCTGATGTGATGTAAACCTTCGCACCGATATAGGCTCCTAATAAGCTCTAGGTTTTTCCTTAACTACAATAAGTCTCAATGTCTCTGTATATTTTTTCACTGACTAGTCACCACACTAAAAACATTTTAAACATATTTTATTTTTTTACAGGCACTCGAGTCGGAAAAATCAGAGAATTTCAAAAGAAAGAAAGTTGAGGAACCACACTTTGGAGTTCAAAACGGAAAATTCTAAGCGGTTCCGGAATTTTAAACGCGTTGGAATCTGGAAAAACGAGAGAAGACGGTGCTAATGGTTGAAAAGGAATTCTTGACTGAACTTCACGTATGACTTATGAGTCGCGTAAGCATTTGCTTTTTAGAATTAAAGAACGTATTTACACCGTCATCGCGACGCCGGCGTAAGGAGCGTAAAAGGTGGAACCTTAGAGCGAGACTCTGGCACCGAGACTTTATTTAAGTTTGTTTAAGGTAAGTAACGTGACTTCTTTCTTATGCAGTTTATACCGTACAGAAAGTACGGTGTAAATAATTTCAATGGGCGAAGCAGCACGTGCGAGCAGCTTAAGGCGACTCCCGCAGAGGCAGAGTTCTTGACTCTTGTCGCTGTACTGTCTTTATTACCACCTTGCATTGAGCTGACTCATGTCTTGTCCATATTTACTAGTTACAACTCCTTCTTGAGAGTGTCGAGACTCCATCAGTCTCCTCTCCATTAACTCCAGTCGCATCAGATCGTGACCGTTTAATTGGCCGATCCAATTCGACGAATTAACGAAAGATGCCTCAGAGTTCAGGGGATCAAACATCAAATGCTTCAAACTTCGATATTAAAAATTAGTTAAATTTCAGCTTTCCCAAACAGCATCGTTTGTTGTATCAATGTTGCAGATAAATTTCCTGCTATCATGAAATGATTTCGAGAAACGGTTCTGCAATGTTGAGAGATGGTATAAAATGTCCACGCTTTGAAAGGGGTAATTTGAATTGACACTAATTAAGGGATCATCCCACTTTAGATGCCCGAAAAAAAGGCTATTTTTGCGAATTTTTCAAGCTATTTCCATTATTTATATCGATGTAATTCTTTTTGGGCTCCATTAATACACTTTTAAAATATGTGAAAATTTTTTTATTGCTTTACATGTTCTTTTTACAAAAAAGCGAGGCGAAATCGAATAATAGGTTTTCTCACGGCGTTGATGGTTTTTTTAATGACGGATTACCTAAAACACAAAAACCAAAAAGATTTAGACTCAGTAAGAGTGTGGCTATATGGTCCGAACTAGAATAAAGTCAAAATATTCATTTTTACTATTTTTTTGGCCTGAAAAACTACAAAAAAACTTATTTTTCGATTTTTTTAAACATTCGCCATTTTTTATTTTTGCATAAAAATTAATAATTCTATTTCGGACCAGATCCACACTCTTACAGGAGTCCAAATTTTTTTGGTTTTTGTGTTTTAGGTAATCCTTCACAAAAAAAACCATCAACGTCGTAGACATACCTATTATTCGAGGTACTATGTTCGCCTCACTTTTTTGCATAAAAAAACTATGTAAAATCAATAAAAAAATTTTTTTCATACATTTCAAGAGTGTATTAATGGAGCCCAAAAAGAATTACATCAATATATATATATATATATATATATATATATATATATCAATATTTTAACTATCATATATGAACGTTTTTAGTGGCAGGTATGACAAAAAAAAGTTTTCCATGGGTTTTGTAAAATTTGTGAGCTATCTGTGAAGTCAGGAAGTCATTAGAA